>VWZO01010557.1:999438-1026280 GCA_013396975.1 Bucco capensis | reverse complement strand
CCAGGCGGGGCGGGGGGGGGCGGGGGGGCGGCAGCGGCTCCCGCGGGCGGGGGGTGAGGAGGCGGCCCCCGGGTGGTACGAGCCGGGGCCTGCGTTTGGCGGGCGGGCACGTGACGGTGCTAACGTCACGTTTGGCGGCCGAGGCCGGTGGTGGCGGAGCCGAGGCCGCGGGCAGCCGGAGCACCCCTGGGAACCGGCATGGGGGGGGGCTCCCCCGCCCGCCCNNNNGCTGGCGCTCCCCCGCCAGCCCACTACGAGACCGCCTCCACCGAGAGGAGGGGCGCCGGGAGGCGTGCGGCCCGGCCCGGGTTGGGTACGGAGCTCCGTTAGCGTGTTTAGCAGTGGTGGTGCGGGTGAAATGCGCTTTAAAACGCCAGCCGGCAGGCAGCTGACCGGAGTTAGCAGGACAGCTTGTGCAGGCCCTGGGGAGGCAGCGGGCCTGCCCTCGCACACCCTGCGCTCTGCTGGCCGAGTACTCGCCCTAGCACGCTTTGCAGCCCGCTACCGTTACCTAAGCGTAAAGCTGCATACACAGCTCTCCCTCAAACACGTTTTTCACCTTCTTTCAGCTGCTCTGTGGTTTTCCCAGTCACAGGGACAATCACGCCCCTTTTCACAACGCGTTCGTGCAGATAGGCCTTCTGCAAGGCCCAGCAGATGTTGCAGAACTGGGTCATCTCAGGACAACTGAAGAGTGGGTGTATAAGAAAATAATTGTTCATGATTTGCATTGGAAATGGATAGAGCCTGTTATATTTGAATGGGCCAAACCCAAACTCTTCTGCAGAAATCATTGTTGAGATATCAGAGACTAGTTGCACATGCGGCTGTAGTACAAAACTCAAGATACATGGGTTACACTCATGATCTTAAGGCGAGTGGGCCCTGCCAATTTAATGAGTGCGGTTTGGTGCTCATAGGGCCCAGCCTTGCAGTGAGCAGAAGTCACTGCACATCTTGTAGTCATAGTGTATCATTAGCATTTCCAAGTACATTTGCCCAGTCTGCACACTTTTCACTTGTTCTGCTTGTTTCTCTTACATGATTAAATTTTTTTACAGCTGCTTCTAAGATGCACATTAGAGTTCCTACCTTATCACAGAGGGCTTTATCTTCAGTGTGTATCACTTTGTCATATGATAGCTTAGTTAAGAGTAAGAAAACTGAGTAACATGTCCTTGGTGTAAAAAATGTTCCTTGTCTAGAATACTTTGTGGAAAAACATGTCTGCTGCTGAATAGCACATTAGATCATTACTAAAAGATCTACATATACCAGCTGATCATTAATGTGGATGAACAGTAAGAGGATCTGCTAGAATACTCTCTGTCATCCATTCTGCACAGATAGTAACCCATTATACCAATAATTGGTGATAGTAACTCATCTGCTTGGGCTCTTTCAGTTAATTTTCAAGGTGGTAGAATTTGGTGAAGAATAATTTCTCTGGTACATTAGTGTCAGTCAAGCCTAATGTGTAAGTGAATCTCTGTCATAACCATATAGAATTATTCCCCATTCATGGTTAGACCCCTCTGTAAGCAAGTTTAAGGCTCTTTCTAAAAAGATCTGCTCCAGTGGAAAAGAGGCCCAGGAGACCATTAATTAAGCATCCGTTAGGCTGATGTACCAAAATTATATTTTATCATAGGGAAACTTTACATAATTTCTGCAAATTGGCTAAAAAAAATTGAACACTTCAGCTTCAATATGAAATTGTACTAAAGAACTACACATCTTGGTTACAATGGAGTGTCGTGGTGAAGATACAGTAGGCTTTTCTTCTGTGCAACGAATATATATAATTGGATTACAACAGTATTTTCAGTTATGAAAATATTGTATTTTAAGATGGAGGAGGTCTTTTCAGTTGCCTCTTTTCAGAGATTCGTGTTTTTGTCATAAAATTACTGAAGCTGAAGGCTCATGTTTTGGTCTTAACACAAAGATGAGGGAGAATCAGTTATCCTGTACTTTGGTAAACTAGTAATAGTAGTATGAGCATCACAACAAACAGTAAAGTTATTTAGCCAGAACTGTGTCTCTATATACTGGCATTTAAGCAGGCACATATATTTCTTTTAATTACTCTGATGCTGTGCAGTCCCAGTGACGCTTGATTAAGTATAAAGAAACCTATTTATTCCCATTAGTCTGAAGGCAACCTTTAGTGTAATAGTGAAATACTGCGTTATCTGTCTGCAGAATTAAAGACAATATTTGAATCACAGTTGATTATTTTAACAACCAGGCTATTCTACAACCCTGATTCAGCTACAAGTTTGAGCTTTTAAGTGCTGAAGGGGTGCTCTGGAGAACATGTGAGCTGAGGCTTCCTTCCTTCCTTTTTGAAAATACTAAAAGAACAGGACATTCATGACTTCTTATCTTTAATCTGATTGTGGCTGCAACTTCCAGGTTTAAGACCCCTGGTGAAAAGTAATTTTAATTCTTGTTTAGGACTGCTTGCCTGTTGGACAGATTTCATCTTGTTAATTTGTGGTGATAGTAAGACAAACTGTTAAAAGCAATTTTCAGTGCTCCCACTAAGGGCACTTTGTATAAAAACATGACTTAGAATGTGTATCTTGGGGATAAATTATAGAAGAATATCTAGTAATTTTCATGATAAAGACCATCATTGGAAGCACAGTGCCTCTGTAAAGTTTTGAATATTTCTGGAAGAAGAATATAATGTATGTATCATGGATTACTTGCAAAAGCAATATATGTTAGCTGAAAATACTGTGTTAAATCTGTTGCAAGTTAGCACAGGAATTATAAAATAAATATTTAAATAGGTGGCTTCTTCATGCTATAGAGCCTACATTTAAGCATAATATTTGATATACATTTATTCCTATAATCACACAGGTTGAGATTACTAACTGATAGGAGATTGACAAGTTGGATCTTGTGATTTGCTAAGACTTACATAGGCAGTGAATTTACAGTGGGCTGATAACGTTCTATAGTTTCTGAGCAATGCAATGAAGATCTGTGTAATGGGAGACATTACAGAACCAATTAGACCCAAGAGATGTTTCTAGAGTGCAAACACAGGCATTGAGAATCTGAAGGATTTGAGTGTTAGCTGGCAATATGGTGTTTGTTGCTGGGTTTGTTTTGTTTTGTTTTTTGGTATTGCACTGTCAAACACATTTTTTAATTTTCCCTTTAGTAAAACTGGGACAGGGAAGTTACTCTCCTGTCACTCATCATGCCAACAAAGCACAATTAGATTTAGTGCAGCTATTACCACAACTCAGTGACCACTGGGCATAGTGATATATCCTTAATTTTTATGAATTTAAATGATGGAGCTGTATGATCTTTAGTTTCCAAATTGTTTTCAAGATCCTGGGTACTTGCAATTTTTAAACAGCTAAACAACTTGTCGGTGGATTATGGGGAAGCAAATCACAGAATCCTGAACTTACATTCTTTTAAATTGTTTTCTTGTATGAATTACTTCTGGGGCTGGCTGTCTCTCTTCAGGTATTTTTAAAGTAATATCTGTGCTATGAAATCAGCACCTTGGCAACTCTAAAGCTGCTCCTGCGGTTTGAAAAAGAGCAGTGAGACTGAGTAGTGTCTTGTACACTTCATGATGCTGCAGGAGTAACTAGGAGTCTTAAACTGCTTGGCTGTGGATCAGCAGATGAGATTCAGTGTGCTTTCCAGTACAGTGTCTTCCCAATGTATTGTACTTTTTCCAGCCTACATTCAAGTTAACAGAATGTAGAGGAAGCCTGGGTATGAGACACCAGTGCAGTAGGATGTCATTTTGCACAATAACTGTTGAGAAATGTTAACAGAGTGTCTGAAGCTTGGTTTGACATGCTCCTTTTCAAAAAGACCTGTCTGAAGCTTCATTTGCCGTATGCCTTTTTAAAAGGTACCTGGACTTTTGCATCTTTGGATAATTGTGATGACATCCACTCCACTGGTTATTTTTTTCATGGTGAGTTCCAATAATGTTTTCTCATGTGCTGCTTTCAAGTAGAAGGGCTAATTCAACCATTATCTGGAAGCTTTCAATGTAATAATTGTTGTTCTTCCAGTGTTAATTGATCATCACTTTTACTGTTTGTAGTCAATATTTGTCTATGTTTTATTAGTATGAACTAAATACTCACTGGTTTATATAGTGTCAAGAATTGTGAGATAAGTTAACAGATCTTAAATAGTATTTTTTTTAACAGTAATTAAAGTCAAACTATTCACAAAAGAACTTAAAGAGCATTGCCTTTATTCTGGAACAGGCAAGTCTGTCAGATGCCAGCACAGATGTGGTGAGGGAGATGCAGAGCTAGCAATGGGTGAGACATAACCAAGTTAGAGCAGTTGAGAGCACTTGTAAGTCACTTGTTAAAAAATTTAATGATCATGTGAGTTGTCCAGGATGGAGATGACTTCAGTTTGGTGAACAGTTTTTTAATCTGAGGGTTTGTTTTCACTGCTTGTTTCTGCCTTTTAGTAATTTTTGAGTGGCACATTTGTGACACTGTCAGATACGTGGGTTGGGATCCAGCTTAAAACCAAACTTTGCTGTTGACTTTTTTGTTTCTTTTTTTTCTTCCTGGATTATTTTTTAGCCAGTGTGGTTCCCTGATGTGGTTGATTGTGCAGCATGCCAAAGGTCTGTCAGCAGATTGTGTTGGGTTTGGAAGGGTAAAATGGTGGAACTGAGTAGCTAGAGATGAGCATGGTGGTGTTTTCTTTAGACCGCGGCTGAATTTTGAACCACACGCAGCCTGAAGGTATGTCTGTGAGGCAGATGCCATAGCTTATGCCAGTTTTAAGCTAGTTAACTCAGGTACTGCTAGCAGTATAGTTGTTGCACCGTAGACTATATCAAAGCTTACAAAACCTGCTTGAGATGTTTGGTAAGTTAAGATGATGTGAGTTCTGTGCTTATGTAGATCAATCTGCTGCTGTCTTGGACCTGACCTAGCTTGGATATGGTACAGCCACGCAAATATGTTTACCTGAAGTAAGCTAAAATATTAGGTTACAATTGCCTTAGCTCTATCTCAAGATGAAATTACATGACATAGATACTGACTCGCTGCCAGATAAAGATGAGACCTTACTCCAGTTTGTTGCTTGCTTGTACCAGTTCAGTTGGTTCAGAGCCAATTAAACTCACTCACTTAGTGGAAAAAGCCCTGCTGCCTTTGGGATTTTAGCTTCATTTGTGTATTGAAATGACTCCCACAGGGTACTGACAAACAGCAGAACAGCATAAAGGTGTTGGGAACTCATGGTTGGAAGTGAGGAAGTAGGGTGCTGGTTTGTGTAAGCTGACCTTGCCTGCCTGCCTATTGCAGGGGAGTGGGCTGCCACGCTTACAGGCTTACTGCAAGAGAACCAAGTCACTTGTCTGCATGATCAATAGCCACAGCAGTAGCTACAACATCAAATAGTTTTGAGAGGGAAGAATTTCCCAGCTGGCAAAGAAGACATGAGGTATTTTTTGTCTGCTTCGTAATTCTTAGATGTTTCAAGTAGCATTTTTAAGCTCCCAAAAATCATTTTGGTCAGAACTTAGTTTTTATATACTGATAAATAACGGTTATATACTGTCTGTTTCTGCAAAACTGAGAAACCCACTTGCGTGTTGTACACAATCAATATATAAAATAGTAGATCTTCAGCTGTTTTCTTGTAGAGAAAGGTTAAAAATTGTGATTATGTTTTTAAATAATCATTTTTTCCTTTAAAAGAAAAGCTCGCCATGATTCAAATCTCTTTCCGTCTCTCTTTTCCTTTGGTATTCTTCTCAAACACTTTCCTTCAAAAAGGCAAAAGTTTCCACCCAAAGGGTGATTTATGTTAATTATTTATTGAAATGTAGTGGTTTTGAGTAATATGATCTAATAAATGAATATGAGAGCTCAGAAATGCTTTCTTCCTTTTCTATTAGATCATACCGTGTGCCAACAGACTGAAGAATGTCTAATAGTTTTATTTCATTTTTTGATTGGAAATGAGGCTGTAGGAAAAACAATTGTGCAAATGTTAATTCTGTCTTTCTCCATCAGTGATTGCTGTGTTTTAGGCAAGTACTGTGTAGTTTCCTAGAGGAAAAAAATGAAAATTCATTTTAAATGTTTATTTTGCGTGTGGCTTGTTACATCCTTGTTACCAAGAGATGATTAAATATTTGACCACCCACTAATGTTCTTCTGTAGTGTAAAGTCATACTGTGAATGGGTGGTTTCACTGGTAAACTCTTAGGGTTTGGGGGTGCGACAGAGAAATCTCATGCATGAATTGCATGGCAAAGTGGGTTTTGATACTGCAAACATTTACAGACAGTGGCAGCACGTGAACATGTATCAATTGCAGTAAATGCTTGAATGTAGAAGGTTAAGCAGTTAAACTCTGCAGAGTTGGAGTCATCTGAGTTAGGTCAGTAGTTGAAATTATCTTGGATTTATCATGAGCCTTGCAAACATGGGTCTGCATTTCAGGAAGCCAGCATACACTTCCGCTATAGTTCATGGAAGGTTCTGAACAACAGAACCAAGGTCGAGAGTGAGACATTTACACATTCCCAAATGGCAGAGACAGTCTCCTGAAGGCAAATCGTTGGTTTTAGACTTTATTAGACCCTTACTTTAATTACCACCTCATTACTTTCTCTGCCTCCACAAAAAGTATTCCATACTGTCATTTTCCCTAAGTAACTGGAAGTGTGATTGAAAGGGATGTTTAAAGTGAGACTAATTCAAGATTAAATAGTCACAAATTATATTATTGCTACACGTAAACAAATTACTTGCATATCTGATTTTATTCAGATTACTTTTCAAGTGGTAAATAATGCTTTATCACTTATATAGTGCTCTTACATCTTTAGAGTGCTTTTCTCACATTAATTAATCATCATTAAACACTCCGAGGTGGGTAGGTTAATACTATTATCCCCATTTTGCAGATGAAGAAATGTAGACTGAGAGGTTGTGATTTGCTCAAGGCCATATAGAAGAAATAGAATCAGAGCTGGGATTAGATCTGTGTCCCTAGCTTCTAATTTCAGAAGACTGGCCAGATTTGTGAGCCACAGTTTTGAAGCAAAATACTGAAGTATGCAAGTAGAAACAGCACGTGTTTACTTGGCCTCCTGGATTCCTAACTTGCAGTTTGTTTAAATGGAAACTTTGCATTTGTGTATTGCTGTCTAATTTCCATGTTCATACCCACAAGTGTGGGAAGACCCTGTCATTCATTTAGCAACTCTTCCTAAGATAATGGGGCATTTTTATTATCATTTTTGTTGAAATTAACTGTAATCTGAAAGATACCAGTTTCTGGTTCTTTAGACTTGAACATGACTGTGACACAGATACAGCAGGTTTAGCACTGGTACCTGAAACTGCCTGCAAATGATACCAGTACCATCAATATTGCTTATAATATTTCATATGCTGAGACATAAATAAAATTCTGACTGGGCAGCTTGCCTTATGCTATTCAGGGCAGGTGAGAGGGAGAGAATTACCCTCACAGTGCTAAAACCATCACCTTTGTAGGCAGTGCCTAGCTGCTTAGTAGAGACATTTGGAGGAACTACCTAAATAAACCAAAATAGTCTTGCATTGGAGAGGAAAGCAGAACTATTTGTGCACCACCTTGATAATCAGAAGCCACACAGAGAATTATGTTCAGCTTTTAGTAGTGGGAGCATTTGCAGAAGTAACAGGTAAGGAAAAATGAGGTGGAAGAAGGAAGTGCCCTTGTACATGAGGGTGAAAGCCTGCTGGGGAAAGATGAGATTAATATGGAACAGGTTAGAGACCCATGGGGTTGTATAGGTAAGAATCAGCTTCATGCAACAGCATCCTTCTTCTCACCTGTCTTCATTCCCCAGGAAATAGTGCAAGTAAGTGTAGTACCCAGCTGCTGAGTTAGGAGGTCTGCCTTCTGTTTTGAGCTCTGTTCCTGACTGGTGTTAGTGGTTAAGCTACTCGGCCTACAAAATCAGTGCAGTGCTTTTTCAAAGTGCTCTACACTTTAATTCATGGAAAAGTGTTTGAGCTCCAGTGGAATATAGATAATAGATTGGAAAGAGAGAAAGTGTTGCAGAAAGAAGGAATTTTCTGCCTTCAGACAGCTAATGAACTTTTTGGCTGTATGATGTGAGTTATTTGGGGGTGATTTGGAGTCTGCAAATAGCAGACTGCAAGCTGCCCTGTTTCATATTGTCTTGGTGGAACTGAGGGTCACCTGGGAAGTGATGATAGGTCTAAAGCTGATGCTTCTGCTCTGCAGTGACTCTGTGACACCTAGAAACAAGAGATTCTCTAAAAGCAGCCATGTGCACTCGCTTTAAATAGCTCAGCCTAGTAGTAATGAGAGCAAAACCAACGTGTAATCACCTGCTTTAATGGTTTGGGTTTTAATCCAGAGGGAATTACACTTCAGGTTACAGGTGCGCAGAGATGTGCTCTGCCAGGGCTGTCTTAGGGCCGCCACTCGTGGAGCTCCTAGGTATGGCTCTGTCAGGTCAGGGGCTGGAGGAGCACTAAATTTTAACAAGTTGCTGTTGGAGGAAAGGAAGGAAACAAGGTATTTTCCCATTTGCTTTCTTTTAAGATTGTGGAATGTGTTTTCTGACAGTGGATCCTATTTTAATAACAAGACCCATGATTGGGTACTGTTGACTTTGCTGCAAGAGTAGTTTCATAAATCCTATAGTATATAGATAAGCCATTGATAACTGCATGTATTCATACATTTTTGTGCCTGAAAGGGGAGAATTTTTAGTTTATTGATACAACTTCCACCAAGACCATGATGTCTTGGCACTACTTGTCCAGACAAATTTGACTTAAATGAACAAATGAAGAGGTCGTTAGTTTTATTTACCCTGAAAGGAATTTTCATTCTTTAATTGTAACTCTAGATACAATTTATGTGTAGAAGATAGATGAATGATTTTCCTGTGTTTGATTAAAGGCAAAGAATCAAAGATTTGTTTATATATTTATCTATTTGTTTCTTTGCTATGGTAAGACCAGTTGTTATCCAAACAGTGGGACTGACGTAATAAAGGACATATGCATAATTGATCTCCATCTGTTTTTCAATATTTATTCTCTCTCTATTTTTTAATAGAGTTCAGTTCCAGAAGTGCAGCCTGTAACATTTTTAAGGTGGTATACTTTAGCTCTTCTGCAAAAGGTCTTATTTTATGCTGGCCACTGAAACGAAAAGGTTTGTTGTTGTTCTACCCTTTAGTATCCCTTCAAGAGAGATTATATCAAAGAAGAAGAATTAAATTAAAATTGATTGGTGTTATTGATTTTTTCTTTTCTTATTTTTTTTTAACGGGGATAAAGGGTGATGGAAGCAGCATATGCCCTTATGCTGGTTTACTGATGGACTATTTTTTGAAAATACAAAAAGCATATTGCCCAATTTACATATTTACTAATTAAAAAAGCTTCCTGGAAATATTAAGTAGACTATCTTCTGTAACCTTTAGCATTGTAGCTAATGGATATAGCCTGGAAATTTTCATAGAAGGTTCTCTAAATAATGTAAATGATTATGAATATGTAACTAGTTAATATGCAGCTATGAAAGGATTATCATGTAGAGGTTAATGAACATGCTGCTCTTATGGTTTGCAGGGCTTTTCTTTTTGTGCTTTTAGCTCACTTCATGCATGGAAAGTCATGTATTGGGAATGGAAAGCTTCCTGTCTTTTCCATGTTCATCTGTAATGGGGCAATTAAACTGGAACTTTCTTAAAGGATTTCATAAACATTTTTGTATGCTTAATTATGTTGTGTACTTCACAATCACTACAAAATCTGAAATTATATTGATAAAATAGGCTCTGACTCTTCTGCTTGTTAGAGGTGGGCTCTATTGTCTGTTAGCATTGTTATCAAACATTGTATTGTGCAATTTATACCTTTTATGGCAACTTTACTCTTAAAATGGACTTAATATTAGCAATATGAATTAGATTTCTGAGTTGATGTCCTGTAGAAGTTTTTATATCTGCTCTTAGCCTTACAAATAGTTAGCTTGTACATTAAGGAAAATATTTGCTAGGCATTTGATTTATAGGACTTCAAAGCACATGATCAATTTAAAGTTGGCGTGTGTGAGCTGAGCTACCTGGCTGAGCTTCCTGATGGATTATGAAATAACGTAACCACAAATGTGGAGCTGATCTTTTTCATTTAAGTACTTTACTCCATTTAAAGAATTATTAACTCACAAAGTAGTCCCAATTTTTTTTCATTCCTATGTGATTAGAAAGTGCAGGGTCTGAGATCTGTTCTGCAATAGCTGCACATATGCTAACTAAAAAAAAAAAGTCTTTCATTCTGTTGTTTGGGGAGAAAAAAGCATTATCTGCTCCAGTGATTTCAGTGGTGCTTGAATGTTTGTTATTGTTTTCTCTGCAAATTTTCGCATTAATTGCTTTCAAATGTTAGCATTATTTTGGCTATAAGAAAACAAAATTTGTGAAAACCAAAATATCTAGAAAATGCTTATATTGAGAATATGTCTAGACATATTTAATTGCCTCATGGCTTCATTGCATTTTATATAATTGAATGAAATTGTTTGTATTATATTTTTGGTAACCATTATTCAAAGACCAGGATATGGTTTGAAAGACAAAATCTCCACATAGTTATGGCAGAGAAGGTCAGAGGTTTCACCATCTTGTCTGTTTGTTTATATCTACATAGTCTGAAAACTACAGTTAAAAAAAGAATACACTTTATTTTGTAAATGATTTTGGATTTCATGGGAAGGTCTGTGGCATAAAGAAATAAGTGAAGTACTCAGATTAAAACTTCTTTTTGTGGACTCCCAGAAAGAACAGAAGGGAAGCCAGCAGCCCATAATGGTGTCAAATATTCTTGTATTGAAACAGCAGAAAATTAATTTGTGCTTTTTCAGATTAAAATGGCCAGTGGAAACATTTGTTGATCTACTGATAAAGGAAAAAATGTTTTTGGTGCTGCGGGGTTCATTTGTTTCTGTTTTTTAATGACTTAGTATGGAAGTTACATTGATGTCTTGTTATAATTTATGTTGTTTTCTTATTCTGCAAACATGTAACACTGAAAATAGATCTGCAGATTGCACAAACTACTACTTATCTTACATTGTGTGTCACCTAATAGTTATGGAGCAGGTATTGTATCAAAATACCAATTGAAAAGCTGTAATTTTTTCTGCAGTTATCAGTCTGCATTAGTGTGTGATAAAGTGTGCTGTTTAAAAACTGCCATTCACATGCCTTTGCACTGACAAATAAAAATGTATATAGAGATGCCACCAAATCTGTAAAGCTACTGTTCTAGTTTCTGATGCATTGACATTGCAGCTGTGTGCTTAGCCTTGTTTTTTCATGAGTAGTTATCTGTTTTAATGACAGGTGGTCACTAGCTGCCAAGAAAAAATCCAGCACTGGTAAGTGAAAAATGTTTGATTACATGCTTAAAATACTGATCACTAACCTAGTCATATTTTAGTAAAGTACTGCTGTTTATTCTCATGATAGCCATATCCTACTAGCATGGTATGGGGGTTATAGTTGTGCTAGTTGCAGTGTACTCTTTTTAAAATGTGTGTATTTTCCACTGATACCATTACTTTGAATCACTAATACTCTGAGCCTTAGTGGTTATACTTCTGTTTTAAATACCCAGCTCATCCATCATTCTTCCCCAAGTAACCTGGTGGAATGAATGCTGAATTTGCCTGATTGGTGAGAAGGTAATTCTAGGGTAGAATTAATCGTTATTCTTTTCTTTCTAACTGTGGAGCAAGTAGGGGAATTCTACTTCCCCCTCCATGTGCTAAAACAATGTGAAAGTAATGTTTTCCTGCCCCTCCCCCTCGCCCAGTAAAGTATGTGATAAAGCTTAGTTTATAATGTGTAGAAAGAAATGGTTTGCTATGTGAAAAAACTATCTCTGGGCACTTTTTTCTCTGTTGGCAATCTATGGTTAATAGAAAACATGCTTAGTAAATAACAGTTTTGTATGGCATCTGAGGAAAATGTACATTTAATGGTGAATGAAATCTGATGAGTTACTGTGAGATATAACAGTTGATCCTACAGATATCAAATTACAATATATCCATGCTGTGTTTACCATGATTTTACTGAGAGAACAACAGGAGCTGTCTTGATTATTGTCTGCGGGGTTATTGCAGAATCACAGCAACTGCCCCTTTAGTGGTGAGATTAAACCTTTGGTTATACACCATCAAGCATATAATATTTTAAATTTATTTTAAGAGGCTTTTTCTTCATGCCTGAAAGATCTCCAAGCAAATAATTTATATTTACTGTGTATCAAATGTTTTTAGTTTAAATGTGCATAGGCTGCAAGCACTGGATAAGAGGAAAAAAAAAATCAAGGCAATCTATACACGTCATCATATTAAATTCTGACTATTGGCTTGCAATAGTAATCTAAAACTAATATGTTTCGTTTATGTTTAAAATTCAGAGACTACATTAATTTTCAATAAGGGAAATACTGAAGTGCCTACTGGTGCTGCTGTGGTGAAGTCAGGCAGAATATCCCCAGCACACATACTTTCTCAGGAGCTTTGCAGTGGCAGTGCCAGTTTGGTCCCATGTGAAATTCTGCATCTGCATTCTTTGACTAGAGACAGTATTTTTCACAAATAAACTGATTTACAGAAAGCTTTAAGATTCAAACAGATTTTTAAAAGTTGTGATAATTGTGTCAGTTATTTTCCCTTATCAAAATGCCTGAGGTTTGTGGAGTGGCATGCGAGGGTTGGCTGTGGGAGGAGGAGTTGCTCGTGTGTTTGCTTTTATGCAAACTCTGGCCATGGCCCCATGAACTCAGAGGTTTTGGGCACAGAATGTCTAAAGGAAAACCAACGTACTGATATCTTTTATGTAGAAAAGCAGTTTATACAGCGTCTGTACAATCTTTACTTTATAAAAATTACTTAAAATTTAGTACCCTTTTAAGGTCTTGATTGTGCAAGAGCTGAGTGCTCTTGTTTCAACTGAATAATTTGTTCGTATAAGACCTCTTAAGTAGTCAGTGACACAGAAGACTGTTAAATAGAATAGGGTGAATAACAATAGGGTTTTAAAATGCTCAGCTTCAATATATTTCCATTAAATTATTTTCTTTTTCATTTGTTTTAGTACACTCCTTGAAGTGTATTTCTAAAACCATGAATCCAGTAGTGGGTTTGCTATGGGATTAAACATCTAAAGATGTGTTTCCCCTTCTTAAGGACATGCTCATAGCTGGAGTCCCAATATTCATCCTTCCTGTTTGCTTTGGTTTTTTGTTGTGTTCTGAGACTGAGCATAGCATTGGCACACTACAGAGCTCGTGTGACCATCAGCTGTAGGTGATGAGAGAGGTCAGCTTCCTCCCTTAAATAAGGCTGTTTTGGGCCAGTTAATTAAAAGGATTGATTTTAATTTTCTTTATCTGGATGGGCCAGTTCAGGATGTGATTGCACTTTTAGAGATTCCCATGGTGGAGGTTTGATCAGCAAAAGGCAGTAGTCCCACTGAAAACAGAAACCTACTTTGCTCTGTAAAGCAAAATAGCTTTTGTAGCAGGTGATTTCTCCTGTACCCTGATCAGATTGGTCAGTAATGGGCAGCAGTCAGACATTAAAGGCAGTATCTTCTTTTCAGATTAAAGAAGAAATGTTGAGTGACTTTCAGCCATGAAACTATAGGAACATTTCATCCTGCTGCAACTGGGGGGATTTTCATACCATTCTCTTCCCATTGAGTCTTCTCTTTGCATTTGAGACACGGGCAAGCCCTTTGCTTGGGGCTCATACTTGATTTTCAGCATGTGGTTGTTTGCACAAGTGTCCCTTTCTGAAATACAAGTCTCTGTGAAACAAAGGTTGGATTCAGTAAATATCATAAGTAATTGACTGTTACTGTTGACACCAAATTGTCATTATATTGCTTCCCCCAAAAAAACATCTTAGGGACTTTTTTTGAGATTCATGAGTTTGTCCTTTCTCTTTGAAGATAGTGAATAATATTTTGTCTTTGAGTGGACAATGGTCAGAAAAACTTGCCCAAAATATCTGGGCGAAATCTTCTGTCAAACCAAAGCAGCAGCAGCAAGCATCTTCAGTAAATTGGTTGTATGGAATACAGTTTTAATGTCCAAGTGGCATAAAATGCCAAATTCTTCTTTTCAGGACTAGTTCAGCAGCTTAAAATATGAAGTACTCCAGGTATGAAGTAAGGTGATTACAGCAGAGTTCAGCTATGGAAGCAAATGAGTCAAAACATAGGAGTATCAGATAATTTTTCATAACAAATGCTAAAGAAGATTTCACTCTGCTTATGAATCTAAGAAAATCAATGATAATATTTTGAGTTGTGTTATCAACTATGACATTCATTTTTCAGCACATTTATAGATTGCTTTCCTGAATCAGCCTCAGAAAACCTGTAATTTGCATCTTGGGTCAGCATTGTTAAATGTGCTGCTGCATGTTTTTCAGTGCTTTTTCTTGCAGAATTTACTACCATATATATGTTTACTATTTTGATGTACAAGTAAACAATATCATCAAATCTGACATTTACATGCTAGCTACTTCATGGAGGAGCTGATGATTTCTGACCATCTTCAAAATGACAGTGGTCCATTAAAAGACTCTTTCGAGTCAAATTTAAGAATGTCTTCACAAAAGAAGGCTTTTTTAGAAGGAGTGTAGTTGCTTGTTTTGCACACAAAGGAAAATCCTGGCAGCAATTGAAATACTATATTTGCAAAGTCCCCTGAGGAGCCAGGTGTCTATCATGGGAATAACTTGTCTAAATTCACCAGGCCATTTCTGTTTTAGGTAGCATCATGTGGCTTGAGCATTATTTACATTTTGGATAGAGAAGCAGCAGAAGGGATGTGCCTTACCTGTATTGAAATTTTCCCCATTTGTGTCAGCTCAAACCACAGTCATGCATTCTTTATTACAAGTGATACTTTGAAGAATTTTCCTCTTATAAACAATATTTTCATTTTTTTCTAAATATTGATGGTGCCATAACTGTGGAACTTTAACATGGAGTGAGATATGCCAAATCCTAGTAAAAGAACTGCTTCTTTGCATCATAAAAACCCTCAAATTTGGAAATAGGCATGCCCAATCTAAAATCATGTCCTTATTTTCACATACATTATTCTAAAATAATCTAGCTATTATGTTTGTCATCCCAAGTTTTTTATAAGTTACTAATCTATCAACTGTATGTGTTAGAGAACAAATAGTTTCTTTTTCTGTAATTTGTATGTGCTGTTGAATTACTAGCAGAAAAACATTAACTCTTTACCTAGATATCATACTGAATCAACTTGAATTTGTCGACAGGAAGAAGGTGGAGAGCGATTACGAGGCTCTTCAGGAGCGACTCTGTACGTTGCCCGATAAACTGTCCTACGATATCATGGTATGTATGCTGTAGGCTTCACACAAGAGGAGTTTTTAGTCACTCGGGTATCTCCACTAGTGGTAGGGTGTTATTCAGGTTGCCACACAGTACTTTGTAATGTTACATTTATGATAATAGTTAAACCTTTGCTTTTGTTTCTTTCTGTTTTCTTTGAAATCTGTTATAAATTACAGTGTAACTGAGAACTGATGACATAAATGCTAATACAAAACCTGACATGTTTGATATGTAAATCTATTGTATAGAAAACTATAATTATGACTGAATTACAGTACTTAGTAATTTCCTGAGTAGAAAGTGGCCATAGTATTTCCTGATTCATGGAAATGAACCCTAGAACATTGATTTTTACATAAAAAGGTGCTGCTAATTTTTGTTTCACCAATCTCCACATTGACATAGCAATCTTTTCTGGTGTTTTGAATCATCTCTAACAACTGCACATCTCCCTCTATAAACTTCATCCTGTTGGCTTTGTATTCACCAGAATTTTGACCAAATTGGCTTTTTTCTCCTTCCCCCCCCCCCCCCCCCCATTCCTCCCTTCTCAGGTCCAATTCAAGATATGTGTTTGAGGGGAGGGAAGTTGTACTATAAATAATGGCTAATATCAGCACAAAGTGCCTGACTGCTTTCTTCCTTGGCAGCCTGGCTCAACCTGTGGAGTTGAGTTGTTAGTAAGACAGCTCTGGACTATGCTTACCATGTGGGAAAAGAGTGTTTCCCTTTCCTGTGCTGATGATTCAGCTCTGGATTTCATGTGTGTAGGCCATTTACCATGTGCATATGATGGCTACATAGAATAATAGAACAGTTACAGCTGGAAAAGACCTTGAAGATCATCGAGTCCAGTCTGTCCCAGACCTATCAACTTGCTAAATGATGCCCCCCAAAGCAACATCTACCTGTCTCTTAAACACCTCCACGGATGGTGACTCAACCACCTCCCTGGGCAGCCTGTTCCAATGGCTGACAACCCTTTCAGTAAAGAAATTCTTCCTAATATCTAATCTGAACCTCCTCTGGTGCAATTTCCATCCATTTCCCCTCGTCCTGTCACTCTCCTCTAGGGAGAACAGAGCAATCCCTGCCTCTCTACAACCTCCCTTCAGGTAGTTATACAGAGCAATGAGGTCTTCCCTCAATCTCCTCTTTTTCAGGCCAAACAGGCCCAGATAAATGATGTAAAGCAAAATGATTGTGTTGTTTCAAAGCATAGAAAAAACCCCTTATTTTTAAAAAATCTAGATGGTTTATTCTTAGTTAAAGCAGCAGTGTCAACTCACTTCTGTTATTTTAAATGTATATAAATAATTCTTATCCTGTTAGCCAAGTATTTTCATATGCTTTCAATTTTGCTTTCATCATTTTGGGGGAAGAATTAACAGGCAAATGGTGCAGTCTGCTACTTGAAAACCAAGTCAGGAAGGGTACATGTGTAGCAGAAGCACATTCTGTGTAGTCTTAAAATCAGGATCCTGCCTGCTGGAGAACTGTTCCAAGCATTGGTACCTTCCTGGATATTGAGGCTGGAGAAGATAGCTTCCCAAGGAAACAGATCCACTAGGCCAAGTGCTCTGCTTTAGCACAAACATGATGAGAAAGCAAGTGGCTATCCTGAAAAAATGACAAAGGTGGAAGAGGAATATAATAGAAGGAACTAATGCAAACAGGCTAAGAGAGATCTCTTTTTATCCTAAGAGAAAACTGGATGTGGTTTTTAACTTTTTGCCATCTCCATTTTAACTTGGCTTTGGCCTCCTAATTTCCTTGCGTTTGAAGCCCTAAGGCAGCCAGGCAGGTGCAAGTAGTTCTGAGGGTAAGAATGCAGGGAGCTGGTGCAGGACGCAGGAGCTAGGGTGGCCAAGACTCCTCCTCAGTGACAGGACTTGCCCAAGCACTGTCTGTAAAGTGTGGGATGTAGAAAATGTGTTAATTCACAAAAGCAGTGGCCCATAGAATCATAGAATGTTAGGGGTTGGAAGGGACCTAGAAAGATCATCTAGTCCAACCCGCTTGCCAGAGCAGGATCACCTAGACGAGGTCACATAGTAACGTGTTAATATGAGGGTTACATGTTTTAAGAAGCATTTCTTAAGATGATAAAATACGTTTATCACTGACGTAGTTGTGTCTGAAGTGTTCTGGTTTTATGTATTGTTTCTGTGCCTGGAGAGTCATTCGTGGATAGGTGTTGCTTGGTGCAGTGTCACTTAAAGGCTGAGGTCTGCATACTGGTGAATGATAAAGTGAGATTAAGCACGGTCAGTGATCCTCCTAGTAGACACACAAACTTAACACCAAGATTTCTAGGTGCTCAGTTAGGAGCAAGGCAGCTACTGAGAAAAACAACTCATCCTTGAGTTGACTATATGCATTTAAGTTACTTTTTAAAAGTTGAGCAAAGCTAAAATGAAATGAATGTAGTCTGTGTATAACAAACATGTAACTCATCTAAATGATAATGTTTTTATTATCAAGGCTTACGTGTTAGTATTAAATGAATTTGTTTTTCATGTGAGCATTCAGCTATACTACAGTTTTATGTCACAAAACTTGTTATATACCATTTTTCTGGTTTTGTAAATGCAATACTAAATTCAAGTGTATCTGTTCATTTGAGTATTTATGAATGGCTAGTCATTAAATAACTGCTCTAGAATTTTTATTTCTTTAGCTCTGTATTTTACTTTTTTAAAAGTCTAAGACATGAGTGACTGTCTAGGTTTGATTTTCATTAGTGATTTTCAGCAGTTTCTTCTGTGTCTTTGACAGGTACCTTTTGGTCCTCTTGCCTTCATGCCAGGAAAGCTCGTTCACACCAATGAGGTTACTGTTCTGCTTGGGGACAACTGGTTTGCAAAATGCTCAGCAAAGCAGGCTGTTGAACTGGTTGAACACAGGAAAAAACGTGTGTATATTTCTGAACATAATTTGTAGTCAAAATTATGTATCTTTGTATTAATATATAAAATTAGTAGCATCTGTATGGTTTGGGTTTTCTTCTGAGCTCCCTAACAAAAGTCTCATTAAGATGTGATATCAATTTAGCACTTTATTTTCCATCTTTACTTGGTATTTCATTGGATAGATCTTAAGTTTTTTTTTAAATATCTAGCTAGAGCTTTCTTTTTCAAGATCTATCAGCTTAAGCTGACAATATTCAGATTTTGATGTTCTCCTGGGTTACCAGTGAGAGGACAAGAGGAATTGGCCTCAAGTTGTACCAAGGAGGTTTAGATTGGATGTTAGGAAAAATTTTTTCATTGAAAGAGTTGTTAGGTGTTGGAACAGGCTGCTCAGGGGAAGTGGTGGAGTTACCATCCCTGGAGGTGTTTTAAAAAGTGTATAGTTGTGGTACTTAGGGACATGGTTTAGTGGCATGGTGGTGATAGGTTGACAGTTGGACTTGATGATCTTAGAGGCCTCTTCCAACCTTAGTGATTCTGTAATACAAGATCAGTCAAGAAGTATAAAGAGGAATAAACATACCAAACTAAAAAATCCCATTTACTTGTATTACTGTGAGAAATGCTTTATTCTCTTTCATAAAGTGAACATCACATTGTACTTTTGCTCTTAGTTACGTTATTCCCTATGTTCTGTTCCTTTGTCTTGTCTCTTATTTCTTTGTTCTCTGGGTGGTTGTTGGTTTGGGGCCTTTTTTCTTGGTTGATCAGGTTTTTGTTTGCTTTCTGTTTATTTTCATTGTTGGTGTTGTTTTATTATTTATCAATATAATTATCTGGCTTCTCCCTCTACACATGCTTTACTCCAGCCGTTGGTGTTTGTATCCATTGGTGTGGAGAGATCCATTGGATCTACCCAAATCAAGTGCTGCTGGTGACCACCAAATTCATCTTACATAGGAGCACATCCCAGAGGCAGATAGGCAGTTCCTGCTTTTGTTTCCAGCTTTTTATAGTTGATGGTAAGACCTTGGCTTTAAAGAGCCAGGACCAGCAGCAAGTGGTGTTCATGGCACACTTAGGAACCTCTTTATGTTGGAAATATTTCATGTAAATGTCAAGGAACGAAAAGCACAGTAAAATAGAAAATAAATTGGTACCTATTAGCCTTTGCTGTTTGCTTCAGATAAGCATTTGAGTAAATTTTTTTCGTATTGGTTTTACCTGTAATCTCTCTCATTCCTGAATGAGTGCTCACTGCAGCTTTACCCTGTGTGTGTTACAACTACCACAAGTATTTACATTGCATTTTTGTTTGAGTTAGCTATCCATGTTGCTGCCTGCCGCAGAATACCTCAGGGGTTCCCCACCTGAATACTTTTTTTTCCAATTCTGTGCAAGCAGTACTTGTAGAAGAAAAGTTAATTTTTTTCTAAAAAAAATCATGTGAAGTATACTTTTATGAAGAGGATTGCCAAAGTATGTAATTTGTATTTTACCCATTATCTTTCTAAATCTGGATCTCCTGGCACAAATTCGCAATTTTCTTTCTTACTGAACTGAAATACAAATATATACATTATTTGTGAGATCTCAGGTCCATATGTTTTCCCTTGATCATCTGGTATTTTTTTCAAAGTTACAGAATATTTTTGTTACATTTGGTGAAATCATTTGACCTTTACATACTAGATGTTTGAACATTAAGTAGTCTGCTGGGAGACACACAATAAATGCTGGATTCTTTCCTTTATGATCTTTTAAATTGCATTTAAAATACAAACTCAGAAACACTAATTTTTTTTAAAGCAAAATAGTCATCGATGCTGGATATAACCCCTCCATTCAGCTGATAGTTCACTTCAGCTGTGTGATGGCTGCCAGTGGGAGGCTCCAAAACACTGATATTAACTAAAAACTTTTTATTTAAAGGACTACTTTCAGTTTTGGATGATAAAAACCATATTAGTATATATGATTCTGAGAAAAAAAGTTCTTTCATAGATAAACTTTTCTCCCTGAAAAAAATACATCTGACTTAAATTCTTTTAACCATTTTCACACTGAGAGCAACCTAGAGCAGAATATTGGAGACTACATTAGTTTATTCTAATGAGGAAAAAAGTTACATATGTGAAAAACCTGTAGGCTTTGGCTATATAATGTGAATTGGCCACTTGTGGCACCGATGTGAAAGACTGATTTTTCACAAGTATTAGTTTAAAGTCTCTTTTGTGTATTGCACTCTAGTTATTTTCATAGGTGTGACTTCTGATTTCCTTGGTATTTTGTGAGCACAGGGGCTTCATGGTCTACAGGGTGGTATGTATTGGGCATTATCATTACATTGACACAACGTGGTTTGATTTTTAGTACATAATCTTTTTGTTTTGGATATAAATTTCATGAGTGTGCCACTTACACTGGAAAAGAGGGCATGCTTGCTGCAGAGGATTGCATAGCAAGCAGTCCTGAATGTCCTGTGTGCCACTTGGAAGGTCCTAACATAGCAAAGCTTTTCTAAGCATGTGTTTAAGGCCAGTGTGTGCTTAAAGGCTTTGATATATAGGAACTGGGGACTGAACAGAGCAAGGAGAGGCTCATGCTGAAATGCTTCCCAAACAGCAGGCTCACAGTATTTGTTGATGGTTTGTTTCTTCAGTGACCTACATTTTTTTTTTTTATCCAGTATTATTCTATTTAATTTAGATGGGGATTTTTTCATAACTAGCTGGTCAAATCTGTTCAGATAACTGAAATGAACTTAAGATAGCACTAATAATTCAGTACTTCAACAGAAATTGAGTTACAAGGAAATAAATACAAGTCACACATTTTTGTTGCTTACTTTTATCTTGTGTCTCACTCTTCTGAGTAGTGAGGAGTGGGAGAGCATCTGTTCAGGGTTTAAGTTCAGTGGGATTGGCTCTTAGGAAGAAAAGGGTAAGAGATTCCTGTAGCTCAGTCACTTCTGAGTGTTGTTTCTTGCTGATTCTGAGGAGTTTTCTTTTAACTAGTTTTGCATAGGTCTGTCCATTGAAGACCTCTGGTCCCCAGAGATGACCCTGTTTGCCTTTGAAGACAACAATGCCCTAACAGTTAATTTAATCAAGGTTCAGAGAAAATTTTCTTTACAGTTTTTCCTTCTGTGGATGTTGAATTCATACAAGAATGGACACCATGAATTTGCATGCTTAAGCAGTAATACTGCCAGATAAATCAAACATTATCAGTGAGTATAAAGCCTTGGAAGCTAGAGGAAGCAATAAGAATGTACTATATAGAAAAGCTTTAAATATTACTTAGTACTAATTAGGTCATCCTTTTTGGCTTAGTAGTTTTGTTAAATTTGCTTTTTAAAGGAGAATGAGTGAAAAAATGTTTGCTTCTTTGGAACAGAGAAATGCCCAGCCACAGCAGGTTAATTCCTTGGTTAAAATTTATTTAATTGAAAGGAATAATTGAAGGGTGGTTGTACTGAATTGTAAAAGTAACTGACATCGCTGTAGAAAGCCCTATTTTGGGGATACATTGCTTTTGATTTAGATGCATACTTTTCAGCACTGTGATTGGTTGAAATGTGTTTGGTGAAATTTGGGACAGTCACTCATGTCAGATGTTACTTTATCATAAAATATTGATCATGTCTTGAATGAGTTGCAGTAATCTTTAATTTACTGCTCATTTTTGTGATAACCTGGATGTTCAGTTAGTTCCAAAACTGTTAGGAAAAAAAAATCTCCTGAAGTTTATGGAATTGCAAAGTCTATTTTTAACTGTTTTAAATCTGTTGCAGTTTGTTAAACCAGGTAGTACAGCTAATCGGAAACACTTTACACATATGTTTGTGTGTAAAAATGTGAAGAAATAGTGAAGTAGATTAAAGGATATGCACACCAAATTCCATTATAATAAAAGAAATTAGCTTTTTAAGTATGTCACAGTTTAGCACAACAATAATGCAATTGTAGTTTTTTCTCTTACAATTATCTTGCTTAAGGTACTTCATAATACTTTTGTTCTCCTCAAGGCAAGACTGTATTGTCTCAGAATTCAAAGAGGGAATAAAGATTCTTTTTTTGTGAATATGGGATTATATCTTTTACGTGTTTGTGATGATATAAATTACATTTTTTCTCTATATCAGTAATCGCATTAATTCTTTAAGATGGGAAATTTTTCATTACAATAGTCCCTGTGGTAGTTACTATAGAAAGAAATTAAATAGATTTTTCTTGTAAATATTTGTGGATTAATTCAGTATGCTAGGTACTCCAAGTGTCTAAACACTTTAAAAGGTACGAAATTAAAACAGGCACACAGAACTAGGAGTGGTTTTATTGTGTTAAAAATTTATCAGATTAAAAAAAAAAAATCCCACTTAAAGGAGTTGAACTACTTAGCAATTGTATCTTCAGTATATGTAAGAATACCCTTGCAGTGTCATACTGCAAATGAATTCATGAAATGAAAACACTGATTACATTAACATACAGCATTGTGATGGTACCCAATTGTAAATTGCAGTATGTAACCTTTAATACAAATATTTGTGTCAATCAAAATTGACCAATAGCTTAGTGTACAGGATTTAAAAGATACCATTGTTTTTAATAAATAAGATGATCCAGGCGGATGAGGACCAGTTTGAATTTGTTCCTTATCAGCATTTCCAGAAAAAATGATATTGTCTCCAAAATATATGATAGGAAGGCATTCCATTTCCCATCTGTGAATGAGTAAGGCCTTTAGAGGTTTTAATGTTTCATCCAAGGGTGAAAATAGCTTCCTTTATGTTCCAAAGAATGTAACACAAACTTCTCTACTCACTTTTTTTTGGGGGGGGCGGGGGAGAAGAACAATGTTACAAAGAAATCTAGCTGTTGCTTTCTTTATTAAAAGAAGGTATTTTTTCTGCATGGTGGAGAATTTTCTTTCACTGTGCTTTTGAATTTTTTTTTCCATTTTTTGTGATTATCACTTTTTAGCTTGATAACCTCCATCAATTCCTTCTTTACCCTTGTTAAGTTAGGAGCTGATTCAGTGGGGCGCTAAGTGCTCTAAATTTGCTCTGCAGTTCCCAGGAGGTGTTTGGTTTCTCACAGGACCACAGTCTAGGTATTTTAACCAGAACACAGTGCAAGAAAACAAGGAGAATAGACTCCTTTCTGTAAATTACATATTGTAATTCAAAGAAGCCACTACCTTTTTGTAATTCTTACTGGGCAACAGAGGAGTTGTCTGAATGCAGCCCTCCCTCATTTAGGAGGAATAGAAATGAATTCATATAATTCTAGCAATTACATAGGTGTGTGAACCTAAAAAGAGAAATGTGTTGCATTTATTTAGTGTTCCTAAAGCAAAATTATCTATACAATTTTTACAGAAGGAAATCCAAATGACTTTGGTTTTGATACCAGGGGAACATGGAAAACAGAATGAAGGTTATCTTTAAAAGGCGCAAAGCTACTGCACAAAGGGTTGCATTGCATTTTAAAGAACTATGCAGTTGCTGTTATAAAGAATGAATTTATTTATGTTGTTGCAAGCACAGAGCGAGCTTAAATCCGTATACACAAAAACCAATCAGGATTCCCTTGAATCTTAAAACAAATGCATCTCTATAAGAATGTACAGAAAATAATAGAAAAACAGAGAAGGTTGTTTTGAAAAGCTCGTAGTAGATAGTACTTTCTGCAGAACTGTAGATATTAGTTGTTTCAAGTAACCTGTGATAGTCTGTTGCAAAATCATTGGTTAAAAAATACTTTGTTGCAGATTAAATATAGTTTAAAATTCTCAGGTGATTGATCTCTTATGCAGACCCTTAAAAGCAGGAAAATAAGTAACACACTTAAAATAGCATGACATAACTCAACTCAGTAATAGTACTTGTAATTGTACTGTAGTGCTGCACTTCTGCAAGGAAATACCTTCCATCTCCACAGAATTCTGAAGTGGAGTGTGTGCCTTAGATTGCACAATACTTTACCTCCAGCCTCAGTAATATTAACATGCTCCATTAACAGACTGCATGATAGGTATTCTTGTTTTGTTCAGGGGTCAATCATAATTGTGTTAGAAATTGCTGTTTGAAGATTTTGCATGCAAAATGCTGTTCTATGTTTCCCCCTTCTGCACCTGAAATGGGATGGTGGCAGCCTAATGTTGCCATGGTGGAAGGTAAGAATGCTGAGGTGCTGCTGAGGTACTGCCTTTGGGTGCATATACTTGGTTCTCAGTTTGGAGGCACTGAGCCACTGTCAGTAATTGATGAGAGTGGTTGTTCCCTGGCTTGATAAACACTCTGTGTATCTATAACCATCCTAAGACTGGTTACCTTCTACTTGAGAAACTGTGATAGACAATGAAGAGACCTTAACTTGAAATCTCAATTGCATACAGAATTCTTTGTTGTATTTAATTTAAAATTTCTATCCAGTAAACTATCCTCGAAGGAGATTGTTTCCTAACTTTCTAGTGCTTTCCTTCTATGTTATATCCATAAGACTCCCCCAAAGACTAATTGAACCTAGCAAGGTAGACTAGGCTTCAATGTGTCCTGTTTCACAAAATCTGACTTCAAAATAGATCAACCTGTTCTCACTATTCTTGTCTGTTCCTACTATTTAAATCCCAGTGTAACACACAGTTTCCAGAAGTAACTAAAATAATGTCTGTGATTCCCCAAATCCTTATAGACAACACTCCAAGGACATTAATGTCAAACTCAGATAATTAAAATTTGTATCCAGCCAAGCTAATTAACCCATTAAAGCCAAAATGCATAGATGAGAATTTGTGTCAGTTTGGCATTACTGTGTTGTCATGTCGTGTAAAATCTGGCTTCAGTGGACTTCATTTCAACAATATGAAATGTGTTCTCCAATTATTTTTTTTCTTTACCAGTGTATCTGTAGCAGCAGAGAGCTGCCTCTTAAAAATGGCTAGTCATGGTGTAAGGAAATCCAGTCAAATCTTTTCAGGCTAATAAGGGAGCTAGGAAAGAATGATCTAAATGTAAAGAATTCTCACTGCCTGTAAATACTGAAAGGCTGCTGCACATAGGAGATCTGCATACACTGATCTCTGATTCAAATACTTTCTCCTTTTGGCAGTCCTACGGAACAGTCCTAGAGACCTGTAGCACTGAACTGTCTTTCCAAGTGGTTTAGCTGAGACATGTAAATAGGAACTACTCGGGTTCACCTGAAAGCCATATCAGCCTTTTCTCAGATTATTGGATGTGACAAAGTTGGACAACAGCCTCTGGTTCAATCCGTCTTAAAAGGCTCTAAGAAGCTTAAACCACAGGGTAGTAAGAGGAGGAGACTATGGAGCCGCTCTTACTCTACTGATATTTTTGTGGGGGTCTCAATGAATACAAATCTCCTGTAGTTTGTAAAGTAAATTGTTTCTTGCTAGATAAGCGGCGTTTTAAAATTCAGTGAACAATTTTGGAGGCTTTTAGGATGCACGGTGGCAAGTTTAAAACACAAAACCCTGAGCTTCCCCTGCAGTTAGGTGCACAAGTCCTTTTCCAGGAGACCCCCTCTTCACTGAGGGTCCTGACCATGGAAAGGTGTCTCCTTTGGCCAACCAGGAGCCCCAGCTTTCCACTGGGAGGGTCAGGGGTGAGTGACCCAGTGGGCTGACCAGGGCTGGAGCATTGTAGTAATCCCCACTGTCAACTGATGTGCTGTGTGGCTCAGGGCAAATCACTTAAACTGTCTGTTTCTTCATCTGTAAAATAGGGAAGAATTACACTTAGCTCCCTCACAGGGCACTGGGCAGGTTAGTTAGTGCTTGTACAGCATTTTAAAATAAAACTTGGTGTCTAACTGCTCAGGGTTCTTACCTAATAGAGCAAACCAGCATGCTCCCATCTGGAAGGTAGCACTACAAGCTGGTGCTCCAGAAGCAGTGTAACCTCTGTGGCTGTTGAGCAATGTTCAGATATACAGGCAGTGACTGAGACACTCATGTTTGCTATAAATGTAAAATAAAAAACTAAGGAAAATTGGTCTCAAGCTAGGTGTTTATGTATATTGAGACTACTTTCAAGAGCTGGAAGCACAGATGGGACCATGTTCTGATCTGTAAAATCGGAATAGCATGATGCTCTGCCATACTTGTATATTGTGAAAATAATTTAAGGTGTATGAGGTTGTTTTAGATGGTACAGTACTGGTGATCGTGTGAGCATCATAAACAGAGAAGCAATGCTGAAGAAGGAGCTAGCTTGAGTTATTGCTTAAAAAAGTTTCTTGGAGTGTGACTTTGCTGATCCCACGGTACAGAGGATCTCTTTGCTGCCTTCTTAGTATTGTATAAGACATCTTCTTCTTATGTTGCTTTAATGATTCAAAAAAAGAATTTTAAAATAGAAAATCAGCTTACTTCTTCACAAAGGCTTTTAGCTCCTTCGGGGTATATAGGACCAGTAGGTGCAAGGTCT
>VWZO01010557.1:914438-994438 GCA_013396975.1 Bucco capensis | reverse complement strand
CACTGCTGTTGGTGAAACAAATGCAGAAACTATCTCAGCATGCAGGTCTTAGAAATGTACTGAAGCAGATACTTCCTGAAGATTTCTGGAGAGGACACTGAGAAACAAAGACAGTTGTGCTAAGGAATTGGGTAGTTTCTGTGCTATCTGAAGTGCTGCTTGATAGGTAAGTCTTGAGCAAAGTTGGAGGAAGAAGTATTTTTGTAATCCGAAAATTGCATTACTTAGATATTTTGAGGAGTAGTTTGTGATTTGCAGAGGGCAAAGCTGAGCAGTTCACGATTACATTTCTCTGGAAGAAATGACAATATTCTTTATATGCCAAGACTGACTAAGGGAGCATCTCTACTCCGGGTAGATGTTGTTGCAAAATGGGAGGAGTACATTCTGGGAAATGCCATCTTATTGTAACAATGTTAATACAGTAGCATGCTGTGGATGCCAGGTCAACCTTTGTGCAGTTTTATTGCACCCTCCATTTTTCATCATCTTTATTGTTCTGTGAAGTCATCTTACTTTTTGCTGAAAATCCGTAAGTGGGAATTGGGTACGTTTTCTGTCAGCACCAGTGTGTACTGAGACTGTGAGAGAGACAGCTAAAAGGAAAACTTGGTGATTGTTTTGAGGCAGCCTGGGCTTCATTAGTTGAGGAGTTGGTTTTGTTCACCTGAAAATGGGCTATATCTCTGAGGAAGACAAAACAAGTATCCTGAGAATGTCATTAATGTATTACTGACTCTCATTTTTTCTGCAATTTTATATTCCAGGGCTTTTTTGGTTAGTGAATGAAGATAATGGTGGTGCTTCATAGTAACAGGAGTAGGCATAGTGGAAATATGAGCAGCAAGTGGTTATCCTCTGTTGTCTTTGAGATCTAACCTGGTTTCCTAACTGAGGGAAGTTTTGTTAGAGTTAGGAGGGAGAAGAACCACTGGCATGTTGAAGCATTTGCTGCTGTTCAGGAAACGGTGTACTTACCTTGGTAGTCCAGTCAGTGTTTAGTAGTGAAGGGTAACAGAAATTATGGGAGCACAATCTAGAAATCAAATTGAAATAGATTGTTAACTAATCCTTCTAAATTTTATTTATTAGTTTTGTAATTATACCAAATGAAATCCTCTGATTTCGTACTGTGATTGCTTGACTTACCTCAATTTACATTCAAATCTCCATAAAATTCATTTCAGCCTTTTCTTAATGAGTTGATGAAAAATGCTATCCTATGGAAGAAGAGTAGGGGACACATATCCCAACATTACTTCCTGTCACTTGTTTGCTTTTTAATGTTGCTATTGAATTTGTGTTTAATTTATGATTAAAGTATAAACTGACATATTTGAGTAAAGATCTCTTTTAAGACTTGAATTCTTAAAATACAGAGAAATGACCACACATTTGGTTAATAGAAATTTTAGAATTTGAAGGATGCTGTATGAGGAAGACATTTGATTAGATGAACAAAGCAGAGTTTCATAAAGACCCATAGAGATATTCAAGTCCCGTGTTGTGTGTATTTGTGGCAGTGATGGAAGAGGAGGGGCCTCCCTCCTGTGAAGGGGTGTAGGTGCTATGCAGGGGGTGCTGATGGGCAAAGAGCAGGCAACTTCTCTCAGGAACCTGCCTGCAGAAACAGGTGGTGCTCCCGGGAACTGCTGGTCTTTGGGAGAAGTAGAATGAAAGAAGCAGTCTTGCCCCTCACACAGACAGGGATTGGCAGGCAGTTTGTTCCCTATGTGCTAGACTGCACTCACAGTGAAAAGTATTCCCCATCCTCAATGGATGTACCATTTTACTAGGTAGCAAACCTTTTAAATGCTGGCAGGAACTTGTTCAGTGACTGCCATTTACTCACAAGTGTATATCTCAGGTCACCCCTGAAGCTTTAAAGGGCTTTATATATATTATTTCTGAAAGGCAGGGTTTTATATGCTATTCAGAGTAAGTGTTTTTCACCAGAATAAGTGATTTGTAATGACTGGGTTTTGGTCAGATTTTCCAGATGACTCTGGAGACCATTTTTAATGATCTTTGTTGTAAATTTAAAAAAATACAACCCAAAACAAAAAGACTCTGCTCTTTAAATACAGGTGACTTTGTCCAAAATGAACTAGAGTACAAACTAGGTTTGTTTTCCCAGTTAATAAAATGTGCTGTTAACGGGATGGTGAGCAAATGTCACATTCACATGTTGGTATCTGTTAGAACAAACCTAAGTCTACTGTTTGGCACGAGGTAAAAACCCTACATGGTAATAAAACTGGCACAGGATCAGTGTCTCCTGCTTTGTAAATAAATATCTCTGCTTTGCCTCAGTATTTCTGTAACATCCGGAGACTATTATCCTGTGCTGGTGCTCTGGTTCATTGGCAGTTTTAAACAGTTAAACAGTAATTTGAAATGGAAAATGTTCTGCCCATGTTCCTTTGTGGGTCCCTCCCCCAACATGGGTTTTGTTGTTTTTTTGGGTTTTTTTTGTCAAGTGCTGTAGTAATTGCATCTTATTTTTTTTTTTACACAGGAAAATACCGAACTGCTCACAAACCTCACTCTAAGCCAAAAGTATCAGACGTTTTTGAGGTGGATTTTGCAGCAAACGGAAGTGATAGGAAGTCAGCAGGCCGTTTTCAGTCAGAGGAGGAACTCTGGGCCCGCTTAGAAGAGCTTGAGAGACAGGAAGAGATACTTGGTGAACTTGACAGGTATAGTACTGCTGTAGCACAGTCACCTTTGGAGTTCAGAAAGCTAGAGGGGTGTGCTTCTGTTTGTACACAAAGGATCACACCGTAAGTACAAATAGCTGACTAGACTGATGCAGTTAAAATTGTAATAGGCTGAAGAAGCGTGGAATGTAAACAAAGCATGCACTGCAAGGCCAAAGGGGCAAAACTTTGCCTCTCTGCAACCATGGCAATCCAGTATTAGAGTATTTTTTCTTTAAGGCTATAGAAAAAGGGAAAGTAAAATCCATTTCCCACAGGCTAGGAAAATCCGTCGTTGACAATGTAGGAGATACACATTTAGTGTTTAATGACATTCTTAGATCTGTTCTGATCCTAAGGCAATACTTACGTCATGAGCCACAATGTCACAGTTTTGGTATTTCCAGGTGACATGGAAAGGACATAGTCATTCTTCTGCAGTATAAAAAATGTTCCACAGTCAGGCTAAAGATATACTATCTGGGTGAAGAATATTATGACCAGGTTTGTTCAATGTTTTGTATGCCTGTGTCTCGCAAGAGTATGAATTGGCTCAGCTCACTTAGATATTTTTCATTTCATAGGGTGCCTGAGACAAACGGAGAGGATACAACCTCCTCAGAAGAGGAGAAAGAAGATAAGAGGACAGATCTGAATGGGACGTATACAGCAGAAGTCTGTATTACTCAGGGCAACTTTCATAAACAAGTAACAAATCCAGACTTGTTTGGTGGCCAGGTTAATGGCTCTACTTACTACCACAGTGATGATGAAGATGACGTAGATGTTGGAGATGACTCTATCCCAACTATTTTTTTCTCCCACACTGTTGAACCTAAAAGGGTTTGTACTTCATTATAATTTTTATTTTACTGTCAAGAGATTGCATAAAATATGTATAGTGTAGCTATACCAGAAAATTTTAGAGAATGTAGAATGCTAATTGTAGGTCACATTTATTTGAAATATTTTTCAAATGCTTGAAACTCACTGTTTAAATTCTGCAGTTTCAAATATGGTACTAAAAGAATGATCTTCAAATGTATACCATGCTGTTCTGGCTTCTGGCTGTTGTGAAAGATAGTGTCCTGTCGAGGAGTTTTTAAAATTGCTTTTTACCTGACTTGAAATTGACTGTTGGACAGCTCAGATGTTGAGCAGAGTTTGAATAAGCAGACTGTCATATATCATATGCAAAATCTGTGCACATTGGTCCTAAGAAATGCCCCAGCCTAGTGCAACTGATAAAGAATAAACAGTTCACACTAAGAATGTTACCATTCATACATTTGTTTAACTTAGCTATGCTTCATAGTCCCCAACTGCTTGGAGCGAAGAATGTCAAGAAGTCAGTTGATGTGCAGCTTAGTGGTTGTTGATTTTATGGTCTAGACCATTATTTGTGTTTAATTTTCAGGTAAGAATAAACACAGGAAAAAATACTACTTTGAAATTCAGTGAAAAGAAAGAAGAAGCCAAGCGTAAAAGGAAGAACAGCAATGGCAATGGCCATGCAACTCCAGAACTGCCTAACATCAAAACCCCAGCAGACATTTACCGGTGAGTAATTTAAAGCATTGGCACAGGAGCTTCCCCCTTAGCAGACCTTCTCTTTTCACTTCTGTTCACCTATAGTGTGAAGCCAAGCCTACTCTTTCCTGAAACAAACAGTTGGAACTGAATGTACTACTTAAAAAATGAAAGTTTGTGGCTTCTGCATGGTTGCTCTGCCTTTATATCTATAAAACATTTCTGAGCTTAAAATTTCCTTTTCCAACTAGCAATCCATCATTTATCTCCTTTTTCAGAGCTTCTGATACTGAGGTAAATTTTCCAATGTGTATCATCTGCATAAACGAATGGAGCAGTTACGTTATTCTGTTTTATTTCATGCCATTTCCTTATGTGTTTGTTTTCAAACATAACTGACCAGTTCTATCGCTTGTAATACTCCTCCTTTCCTATTTACTGATTGCTGTGTTTTGTCTTTGCCTTCCAGTATCTTCAATACAGACTTAGGTCTTTGTTTCTATAGTTCCTCTTGTGTTCTTTCTCCCTGACTTCAGACTGTCTCTATTCTCTTCAAAAAGAAGTGCTCACCTGTAGAACACGCACGCTCAGAGAGCTTGAAAAACAGTGTTTGGCTTATAGAATTGTATAAAATACTAAACTAAGGTGATGAGAGAGTTAAAACAAGTACTTAGGTTTGTAAAGATGAACACAGAGACCTATTAGATGGGTTGATTAAGTGCTTGTGAAAAATCACACAGGATTTGTATGCTGGTGTATTCAGGCACCTAAATATCTTTAAAAGTGTGTTGCAAAGTGTGAAATGTTAAACCCCATCCTTGTAATTACAGTTGCTGGGGCTGAAGAGGAGGTAAAGAATTCTTTTATCATGCTCTCCCTGAGCTCTGCAAAGGAACTCTGTTTTCTGCAGAGATATGCAAGTGTTCCCATGAGTGCCTGATGAGTAAAGCTGTTAAGAAGCAAGTAACAGCCCTAAAACTCATCCAGTCATTGATCTCCTCCTTTATGAGTTTGATAAAATTGGCACCGTCTTCTAATGCCGTTCTTTTTCCACCACCCTTCCTTGACTTCTTTAAGTCATGGAGATGGAGTACAAACTGTAGGAAGAGGCCTCTTTATCAGTTTATAGTCTGTTAATACTTGAAAAATGTCTTTGTGTTGATCTCATCTTAAAAGCTGATTTCTTTAATTTTTTTTTTCAACTGAAAGCAGACTGTTATGGCACTTGTCAGTAAAAAGCTTCATCCTTTCCACGTGCAATGAATGTTTCAAGTATTTGTTTTTATATTCTACATTTGACAAGGACTTCATTCTAGAAGACCTTCCATCATTGTGATCCTCTGTTTCTCTTTACAGAAATAACCCTAACAATCATTTGGTTAACCTTTTTTCTAACTTTAAGCCACGCTATTCTGTTTTCTAACACTCTTCAAAGAGCTATACATTTTCTGTTGAAAGAGTGTGCCAACTTAATGCTTGAATAAAGTGCATAACAGTGCTTGCTCTGCAGAACTGATTCTCATATGTTGGTAAATAAAACACCTCTAAAGGTACAATATGATAATTCTGCAGCAAAAAAGTTGGAAAAGCACATCATAATTAATTTGTACAAAAGACAAAGCAAGATCACTGTAAATTTGTCATCTGATCCTGAAATGGTTTATTAAAGCTAACATTTTCCTTTATAGAGTCTTTGTTGATGTTGTGAATGGAGAATATGTCCCTCGTAAATCAATTTTGAAGTCTCGAAGCAGAGAGAACAGTGTTTGTAGCGATACCAGTGAGAACAGTGCTGCTGAGTTTGATGACAGACGAGGAGTTCAGAGGAGTATTAGCTGTGATGAAGCTACTCAGAGTGACAACAGCGAAGGCATACTGGAGGAAGAGGAGGAGGATGGGCAGCAGCAGCTACCAAAAAAGCTTCCTCCCTCTTCAGGGACAACTGAGGTACAGTTTTTAATTAATTATTGATTGTTGGCAGGTATAAAAATGAGAAATCTAATGACTGCAGTTGCCTGTATCATCAGTTTGATTTCTTTAAAATAATTTTCTAGCTCCTACCTAGTTTGCTCCAGCAGGACACTATCAGGTGACAGCTTCTGTCATTTGCATCCAAGGGGCAAAGGGGAGGAAGTGTGTCAGGTGGCTTTCATGAGACCTGATCCTGTTCTGGAAAGGTCTGACAAAGTAGTTACATACTGGTGTTAACTGAAACCAGTGTCACATCTGCTGAGTTGTCCTGAAAATTTCACTGCAGCATATAAGCAGGATTAAAAAAAAAAAAAGAAAAATATTTTTTGTTTCATAGTTGATGAGAGGGAGGAGTTGATTCTCTGTAGCATTTGTTGCACAGCTAGTTTCCAGGTGGTGGTTTTAAGTTTTAAAATGCAAAAGTATCAGCTAAGCTATTATTTGGACTTGGCAAAGGCAGAGGAATTGTCCTGTGGAAGGAAGCATTACAACTCTAGTCATCCTATTCCAGAGCAGGGCCATTAGTGATCCCAAGCAAATCTGTTTTCACATGTTTGCAAAGTTCAGGGCTCCATGATAAGGAAAGAGACTGTAAGACATTAGGGAAAATGTACAGTTGCTTAGTGACTGGATGAGTACAAGAATTAAATGTAGCCACCAGTTTGAAATTCATGTCATATTCTTGCTTTTTATTTTGTAAGAGCTTACACTAATTTTTTCAAACTAGATGAAGCTAAGTTTTCAGTAGTTCCCAATGCAATAGGCAAGTTCAGTGAAAACACTATTTTTAGAAGAATTATTTTTGACAAGAAATGAATTCCTCATAAAAGCTATTGTTTATCATCATTTCTTTTACAAACAGCTACAGGCAAATCCAGGCAGGATTCATGGTGGAAGATCTGTCTGCAGAGTTAGCACTTCACATTGTATACTTTGTGGCATATATTTGCTGTATTTTTATAAAACAACTAAGTACACTTTAAATGTTGCCCATTCATCCATTTTCTGAATATGGCATGATTATTCTCTATGAGATAATGTCATTTCTAAAGGAAGTGAAGGAGAGTGAAAGAAACACTGCAGTTAGATAGGCCTTCTTAAATGCTGTTTAGTTGTTTTTGTGGATGTTTGAAATACATTATTTCTTCATTACCATTTCCAACAACACTGACTTTTAAAACTTTTGTTTCTAATTTTATTATGATTTTCTTAGGTATGCTGTTGCTTACCTGTTTTTGAAATGTTGTTAGAACAACACAGTTGTGTACAGGCATGGCTTTAGGCATACTTTGACTATTGGAGCAGAAAACAAAAAAACCCCTCTCCTTTTTTGCAGGTCTGGCAAGAAAAGAATGGTTGGTTTGTTTGGCTTTGTTTTCCTTGGTAACTGAGTTATGAAGAAGCCGAACTAAGCATAGTTAATAAATCTGGTGTGCATTCCTTTGTGCCCAGTGTGAGCATCAAACCTTAGACATAAACTGCTTCCCCTTGTCCTTGGGCATTCTGAATTCACTGTTTTCAATACGTAGTAGGGTGATTTATTCTTAAATATGTTTATGAAAAGTAGTTCTGAGTTGCTTTTTTTCCAGTATTTTCCAAGAATCTTGGTCATTTCTTAGCTAAGTTAAAAAGGATTAAGTCATATAATCAGCTGCATATAAATTACAATTTCTAAACATTAATGTTTTTATTAGACCTTTTATAGAAAGAAATAGTTGGAAGCAAGTTTGCTGTTCTCTTAAGTATAAATTACTCTCACCATTTTTTGATCATATTTGGTAAGGAGAAAAGAACAAACAAAAAATATGTGCTTGACAGTTTGTATGCAGTGTGTCAGCTTGATGCAATTAGAAGACATTAAGTCATAAAATATGACGTATGATGGAAATGCTGACAGACTCCAACTTTGCAAAATCTCCCCATTTCTTATCCAAAATGAAACTATATATTAGATCAGCTGTTTTATTTCTTGAGCATGTGTCAGTGAAGAAGCAAATTTTTAGATCATTTATGCAGTAGGAATGAGATTAAGTAGTACTTTTAAGACACTGTCTTTCATTCAGTCATCTTTGAACAAGCTATATTTTGAGGTTAATTACAATTTGGTTACTTATGCAAGGAACAATCATTGATTTAAAGATATTTCTTTACTTTTGATTAAAAGAAATAACAATCCTAATCAGGCTAATATAGGGTAATGACCTTATGGGCATAGCTTCACATTTGCATTTTATTAGCTCATTTTGAGTATTCTCTTTTGTTGTAGGCATTTTCTGGAACTGTTATAGAAAAGGAGCCTTTGTCTTCCTCCTTAATACCACACCCAGTCATTGCTCACCCAGTCCTGCCTACCATTCTGGAGCGAAAATCAGAGGAAGTTTTGTCTGAAGCATCAGAAGAAACTACAAAGAGGATCTCAAAATTCAAAGCTGCCAGAATGCAACAGACTAAGTAGGTGCTGCCTGGCCAGCTGAGGTTGGAGTGCTCATTGCCCTAGTTTCATGTTTGTTGAGATGATGTCAGACTGTATGCATTTCACCTTGCTAGTTCCAGGGGTGTCCTGTGGTAACCTGGCTTGGGTTATCTTTGAAACATTTATTGGCAACATTTAAAAAAAGAAAAGTTCAGTCTTTGAAACTTGAGTATTCATCTTACTTTGTCAATTTCCCTGTGTGCTGTCAGCACCTTTGTATATGTTTGCCTTATGATAGCAGCACTTGGGTTCTTTTTCAAAAACTGTTCCTTACATACATTGGTTTTGTGTTTAAACCTAAATACAGGCAGTTTTGTGCCAGCTGTGATGTTCTACATACCATATGGACCATTTTAAGGAAACTTTTCACATTTCAGATAGATTCCCCAATTATATTTCATTACTTGCTTTAGCATTTTAAGACACTCTTGTATTCACATTGCTGTAGGTTTTGCAACTAGGTGTCTGCTAAAAGTTTTTTTCCCTCTTTCAAACCTCTCTTGATATCTCACTGTACAGGTCTATAAAACGCTGGGTTCATGTACATTGCAGGGAAGTTTCTTTGATGGAAAAGGGTATTTTGTAAAATTAAATTTTCAGTAAAAAAGCTGTGAAAGTTGTATGTTTTTTGTTGCTTTACTACTAATTTGGAAACAACATGGAGGAGAGGTTTTTATTTTGAACTTGCATTTCTGACTTGAAGTGTTTACTACCACATGGACATAAAACCAGTCCATTCTCTTTTGCCATTGTGTTTTAACCTCCTGCTAATGATTGTCCGTGGAAATTGAATGCTCTTAAGGAGAGAAGCATAAACTCAGACGGTGATTACAAAATCTCCTAGTTCTTTTGTATACTCAGAAAACATTGTAATTGTTTTTGGAATGCCCAGAGGGAGTCAGCACTCAGGAAAAATGTCTCAATGCTTCAACTTAATTTCAAAATGCAAGAGCACTGCCGCACTCAGGGTACAGTTTTGTGTATCCTTCTCTTGACTTAGAGCAATCCTGGCTCTAGGAGTCCTACCCAGCAGCTTCTTCCTGTCTTCTTGCCATCCCCTCCCTTGTGCTGACACAGCTTTTGTTGGGGCCACCTTCTGAATGATAATAGGCAATAGAGATGGGTTTAAAAATGAGACTACTGGGTTTGGGTTTGTGGTTTTTTTCCAGTAGTTGTGCATGGATTTTTTTGAAGCTAGTGAGTTTCTTAGTCTCAGCATGTTTGTATTAGCACAGTTACAGGGAGAATCTGTTGAGCAAGGACAAGGGAAAACATTGGCAGAGGGCATGGGGAGCTGGAGTACCTTAAACTGGTGTTAGTCTCCAGCTGACATTGTCAAACCACAGCCTCAGAAGTGAGGCAGAATGTCTTGGGAGATGCAAAGAGGGTTTTGCTTTTGGCCACAGTTCTGTGACATTGTAAACACACAGCTTGAGAGCCACCAGCATCTGATGTTCCAGATCTTGGCCATCCATGAACTGGGAGCCAGTTAATGCTCTTTCCCCACCTTCCTCTAAAGTAACTGTGCCTTGCACTCGTGTCCTTTGCTCTCAGATCACAGCAGATGAGCTCATAGTGCAGCTTCATGCATTCAAACAGAATCAGCAAGTCCCCCTTTTTTGACACTTTTTTCTCTCTGTGCTAGGTGCAGGCCTTGGGACTTGTTTTTCTAAAGTCACTTTTAGAAAAGGCTGCACTCCATCAAACCCTGATGTTCTCTGCTGGGTGTTTGGGAATGTGGCATAGTTTCCAGGGCAGAAAATGCTGGTCAAGTTGTGTGCAGCAGAAGGGCAAGAAGGGGCTGCTAGCTGGGTCCCTGCCTGGGGGAGCAGCTCAGCACAGCACGGGGCTGCGTTTGCTCTGCTACAGGGAGCAGATGATCTTTTGCTGAACGAAGCAGCAAAGGGGAAGTTGTGCAGCCCTCCTGCACCCCAAGCTCACCCGTGGGGAGGGGGAATCTCTGCTTTAAGCAGATCCTGAGAATCACATTGAAAGTGTTAATGATTAACTTGATTCATGTTCAAATGAGGATTTTTTTTTTTTAAAGCATATTGCATTAGTACTAAAATAAGCCATCAATGCCAGTCCACCCTCTATTCACGGCTAAATATTTAAAGGAGGTTATTTATAGCTTCTTTAATGAATTCTTGGCTAAACAAAATGAAATTATGTCCTAGAAAAGTAGGAGCTATTTTGTAACCAGAACAGTGCAACTGTAAAATATAGTTCCATGAATATGTATTTTAAATAACAAGGGGTTGAGATCCAAGACTACCAGACATGGGTAATTAGAGGGAAAGGCAAAGAAAGAAAGAGAGAGAGAGAGAGAGAGACCCCTTTAAAAAGATTTATTTAGATATCTTCTGAAATACTTCCCACTCCTAGTTACTTCCAGCAAAACCAAATGCCCCTTGTCACCATAGATCAGTTTCAAATCAAAATTAATTCTTTGCTTGTTTTCTTTTTTTTGCCTCCCCTTTTTTCACATCTCTGCTCACGGGGAAAAAGTAGGATAAATGCACCTTGGGTTTTAATGAATTATGGCCTCGGTTCAGGGAAGCATCCTTACTCAGGAACGCACTTTGGCATGTGCGTGTGTCTCAAAGATTTTGCAAAGAATGGATTTAACCACATGCTTAAAACTAAGCACATGAGTGTTTTCCCTAATAGGGAGCTCGAATGTGTCTGTGCCCTTTCTGCAGTATATTTAATTGTCAGAGGGTTTGCAGGCTGGAATGAGCCTTCATCTTCCGTCTCTTCACTTGGGCTTTACCAGTAGATTCACTGTACAGTGCCTATAGGAAGAAGAAACAGCTGTAGAATTTCTGGAAAACATTTGCAAATGCTAAACAAAACAAAGATCTACCAAAGCAGATAAAAACTCACACAGTGTAAAAAAAAAGTCATGTGGAGGCAAAGACTTAAAATTTGCTTTTTGTGCACCACTGAAGCCAGCAAGTGGATGCAGATGGCCACCAATGCATGGATGAAGCTAACAGTAGGGTGAAAGAGTGCCCCAAATTAGAGGCATGTGGAGTTCCTGGTGGTAAATTCATCTATAGAGATGAGTGTCTTTTTGCCTTCAATGCTGCAGTTAGAGATTTTATTCACTTAAATAATAAGGGTACAGTTTATGATTAGGTACATTTTAATCAATTTATTTTCCCTGTTGTCTTTGGGAAGGCTCCTTATCTGCTGAGGAGCACTGTTGAGGGCTCTGGGCATGGGACTGAGGAAGGGGCTTTTTATTCTTCCCACAGTTTTCCAGGAGGTGTTGCATGTCCTCAGCAGGAATGATTTGGCCTGGCCAGGTTGGGGTAGCTTTGGCTGCTCATTACCTGGGTGGCACAGGAACGCAAGTTCTAGAAGGAGCCATGTCCCAATGTCCTCAGCCCACGTGGGCACAGGTAAGCAGTACCAGCTGAAGGGCAGCTAGGCATGACTTCACAGGTGGGTAGAAATGCAGCAGGAGAAAACAGCAGGGAAAGACATTGCTGCACAAGATGTCTTTGGTCCAAAATGAGAGTGGTGGCAGAAACCTGCATGGCCACTGCACAACCACAGGGACAAGTCAATGAGTCCCAGCCCATTGCCCCACAGCTGCCCCACACAGCCCTTTGCAGGGCCATGATTGCATCAATTACGCACTGCAAATTACCTGCTCCACTTCCATGCCTCACTGGGAGGCAAATTTGACTCTTTAATCTTCTTTAATTGGCCACAAGTACCTTGGGCACCCACTGTACCCAGAGAAGGGGATGCTTCCCCTCTGAAGCTGGGAAGTCCAGCCTGGAGAAGATGAAGGAAAAGGCAGTGGGACTGTGCAGGCAGCTGCAGGCTGACCTGGCTGGTGGAGCCTGCGATGTGTGTTTAAAGGGAAGCTGGATTTATTTCCCTTTCTCTCCTGTAAGCCTAGTTGCACTTAGCACTTTTCATTGCTCACTTAGAGCATCTAAAGCAGCAGATTTTTGTGTGTTTCATGAGTGTCTAAACCAGCTGTTTTAACTGTTCATTTTAAGAAAGTGATTTATGTTGCAAAAAATGAGCTGGGATTAAAAGAAATCAGATGTGTGTATTTGGTATGCAATATTTTTGTATTACAAATAGCTCCATTCTAACCCACATTAACCCCACGATAGGTGGATTTTGCCAACTCCCGCTGCGCCTTTTAAATCAGATCCAGGAACTCAGCGCTGCCATGTCTACTCTTCCCACACCAGCCCTTCGGCACCCCGAGTTGGGCACCCTCAGCCCGGGGGCGCATCTTTGCGGGCGGTGGAGTTTGGCCGATGCCTGAGAGCTGCCAGCCCAGCCCCACCCCGCCCACGGGCCGGGCCGGGATGGGTACCGCACCCGCTGCTTCTGCCACTGTCTGCCCGCGGGTGCCGTCTGCGCGGTGCCGGGTGCCGGTGGCGGCCCCGGCCGTCCGGCTGCCGCCGCTGCCCGCGCTGGCCGGTAGGTAGCAGCGCTGAGCAAAAGCGACAGCGGAAAGCTGCCAGTCAGTGATAATTTATTATTCATTTCTGTTATAGGTGGGGTGTGCAGACAGTTACAGTAATAATTACCAAGACTAGAGCGTTTCCTAGGCAACGGGCTTTTTTTTTTTTTTCTTCATTCATGCTGTTGCAGAGAGTATGCCTGTAAAGCATGACATTGCTGTATTCGGGGGTTTGTTGCCCTCCTGCTGCTCCAGGTTTGAGGTTAGTTACAGCATCATAAGGTGCTCTCAAGCATAAAAAGCTCAGGCTGGGATTAAAGCACGCAGGGAACGCTATCGCTAAGTCTTTCCTTCTGCTGTTTCACTTTTAAGTAACAAGGTTATAAAAATGCAAATGCCATCTCGGGGTTGTTAATAACTAATATTGGGGAGAATTCCTGCAAGTTGTAAAACATTTTTTGTAAACAAACCCAAAGCCAGGTGAGGTGGCTCTCTGTATTTTATGACTGTCTGGTGAAAATAATATTTGCAGAAGAGGGAGTTGCAGCTAGATCCAGCCTTGCAGTGTTTAGCATCATAAATCAATGGGAACTGCTCCATGCAGCTAACGATAAGGTGGTATTTGTTGTTTATCCCGCTTTATGGTAATGGTTTGTGAGGAGGAGGGTGCCATGTCCTTCCTGCAGGAACAGGAGTAATCCTTGATGTGGTAACAGAGTAACAGAAACCACATCTATTATCAGAGATCTATAAATGAATCATATTATCCTACATTTTTAGGCTTACTAGAGCGCTCATTTTCAGAAACTTACATCAAGCATTGTGCAAGGATGAAGAGTAGTATTTTTCCATCCCTGCTGTATGAGGCAGAGGGAATTCATGATGCAATCTTGCACCGAGATGAGGAATTTTTACCCGTTAAAATTTGGAAGATGCTAAAGCATGATTACACCTAGAAAAATTGTAATCTGCTGGCAATGTGCTCTTCTCGGAAGGATGGGCTGTGGATTAATGGGGTGACCCAGCCTGTGGAGTGCTCTGGGAACCCTTTCAGTTGATACCATTTGATCTCTTTGAAAGGTTAATGGTGATATTGAAACAAAAAATTAAACTCCCCAACCCCCCTAAACAAACAAACCCCTGATACATCAAAAGTCTCTTCTGGGCTGCAGTGTGCATACGGGCGACTCACAAGAATTCCCTGGCATGTGGTGCATCCCCCTAGTGTTTGCCACCTGTGGGGCTAATCAGCCACCCTGCCCCTGCTCCAGGGACAAATTTCAGGCCATATTGAGCCCTTGGTGAGAAAAGTCCTCACTGGCTTCTGCCAGGGCTGAAAGAAGTGAACATCCTGCTGCACCCTATGCTGCTGGAGCAGCCCTATGGCAGCAAGTGCTGAGCACTGTGAGTCTCTGCAGCCAGCCTACAAGTCCCAAACAGTTTGGGGCTCACCTGTGTGGAGGGAAGCGGCGGGCATTGCGTCTGGCCCTGGAGCAGAGCCAAGTGTTGCTATGCAGGTCCTGTCGCCACCAGTGCTGCTCTGGGCCCATACAGTGTCTGGCATGAGCCTCTCTGCAGCCCCCCACGAGCAATGGCTTTTCTAACTCCTGGCATCCCGCAAAATCCATCCCACCTAGCAATTCCCATCTCAGTCCCCAGTCAGACTGGGCAAGTAGCCAGGGGTGTGGTGAGCGACTGGGGCTGCATTGCCAGGGGGTGCCCTGGTGAGCTGTCTGCCATCCTTCCATTTCCGTCAATGCAAATCGTTTACTGTAATTCCTTCAGATTTGGATTTAAGTTTTAAAGAAAGCTTCAAGTTTCCTCAAAACAGCTTAGTAATTATTTTAATAACTTGTATGAGCAGGAACAATACCCACAGTGTCAATTCTGGCTCACAAAATGTTTTTTTCAACTGTTTTGAGGAAAAAACAGCAAACAGTTCAACAGCTTAAATACAAGTGAGTGGATCTCCAGAGATTAATCTGTCTGGTGTTCCTCAGGTAAAGACTTCTGCACAATTTAACAAAGGAAATAATTTTCCTATTTTTATAATGCATGTCTCTCTGTGGTATAAATTACTAAAACCATGCTGCTTATCCTCAGTAATGTTATAGATGCAGATAATTTACTGTGTATCACGTTATCAGTTCATTAAAGAGATGCAATAAAATCATTATTTACTAAGAAACAGCAACCCTTGCAATATCTTGTCAGAGAAATTGGCTGATGCAAGAGGATCATATTTAAACCTATATTCACAATAGCCATTTAAACATTTCATCTGCTTCCCACTTGAGTTGCGTGGAGGGAGCTGGTATTCCCGCAGCCCTTTGGTGGAGGCGGCAAAGTTGAGCAGAGCCTGGCTGGCCAGTGTGCAGCTGACCGATCCCGTGGCCTTGCCCCCCACTTCCCAGGGCACCCTGCACCCACCAGCTTGGCCCCACGGCACTGCCTCTGCCACCAGCTCCACCAAAAGGTTGCCAAAATATTAAGGGAGGTTTAGGCATTTCCTACCCCATCCCCCTCTTCTCCTCTGCCTAAAGATTACTCTGCATCCTAGACAAAGGAAATATTTAAACTGTTAAATCTGAACAAAGATACAGTCTGCGTATGACTTCTCTGAAGCCCTATAAAAATTCTTTAAAATTGCCTATTCACTCAAATTTACTGAGTGTAGCAAAAATGTCAAAGGCATAAAGTCAGAGAAGATTGAATAAAATAATGCAGAAAGACAGATTAGTCATGCACAGACCCACACAGCCTTTCACAGCACACAATACCACTTTTTATTACCGCTCTATCTTTACAAAGACTATGTTCAATACATAGAGGATGATACATGGTCAGTCATGTAATCTGCCTTTGATTCCAAGACTCATTTATCTGAGCCCTTTTCACAAAGACATTGATGAGAGATTTCAGTGTTTTCAGTGCATTGTTTTATTTATCATATATAATGGCTGGTGGAAAAAAATAGGAATTATGTCACAGATCCTGCATAAAGGAGTTGTATAAAAGACTCTGTGACAAAGTTTGGTAAAACACATAGCAGCTTGGCTCAGGCATGCTTTTTTTTTTCTCAAACCCTGTCCCCTTCCTCCAGTACTTTGAATATTGACAGCTGTCAAAAGCCCTCAAGGAGGGACACTGCCCTCCACCCCTGCCTGCTCTCACAGCCCTCAAGAAGCTGTCTGAAAATTACTGATTTTTTTCTTTTAAAATTGAGCAATATTTTAATTGTTATTTTTAGCAATCTGGATTTATTATTTATACATTCACCAAAGAAAAGAGTCAGTCACAGTTTTGTATCTTGCAAATTTAATAAAGAACAGCCCTTAAGATAGAATTTCTCAGCCTGCCAGGATTGACAAAAGCCAGCTAATGCAGAAATGTCAACAGCAAACCTCATCAGCAGCCCCACCAGTTCTTGCAATCAAGGGAAAGCTATGGCTTTACATAAACAGTAATATATAGCTATCTAAATATCTCTGTGTGGTGTGGAGACACTGCCCGAGATGTGGGAGGAGGAAGGGCTGTGGTGCCTGGGCTGGGTGCTGCTGCATCTCCTGTGTGGGCATCACGGTGCTCATGGAAGGAAGGGGTGAGGGCTGATGCACATCCCATGGGATGGGAGCCAAATCCAGAGCCTGGATACACATGTGGTAAATCTGGAGGAAGCCCATTGGTGTGCTTGGAGTTGTTCCAGGTTCACACAGAGAAAGTGGGGCTGCCTTGCCCCGTTGAGTCAGCGTTTTGTGGGCACAGAAGTTTTCTCCTCTGTAGCAAGAGATGGGAGGTGGTTGGACAAACCCCTGCCCTCCTTCAAAATACAGCCAGGACCACCGTGATTGGGCAGCACTGGCCAAGGGCAGGAGCAAGGGTTTATTAAATACCAGAGCACTACCTGATGTGCACTTAAATCACAGTTTGTCTTTCAAAAGGTCTCTCAGAAGGTGCTTCCACAGCTTATGGCAAAGGGGGTGTTTTCCTGAAAGAAAGTGGACAATGCCAAAGGCTGGGGAAAGGACTGGGTGAGCTGCAGCACTTCAGGAGGGCACCACATGAGGGCATCCCATCCTGGCACTGCAGGGCTGCAACGCCCTTGACAGGGCTTAAAATAAGGGCCCAAACTGGGAATTAGCTGTAATTCCAGTAGTTCTAGACCCTGGATGATGTCTCAGGGTCTGTGAGGACTGTCTCATTCTGTGAAGCAGAATGGCTGAATTTGGGAACTATGTAGAGGCACTGTATATCCAGATGTGAGCTCTTCTATAGGCTGGCAGAGATAAATCACAGAGGTATCCTTGACAAATATAGTAGCTTCCACTCAGGGCACGATGTTAACCTGCACTTAAGGCTGAGGCACATGATTTAATAGGGAGAGACTTCACAGTTAAAGAAAAATCTCTTGAGGAAGAAAATTGTCGATGTCGGTGGAGTTGGGATTGTTGTGCCAGCCCCAGGGGATGAATGCCCTGAACCTGCTGTGGGGACGTCTCTGGCAGGCTGGGGAGCAGGGTGAAGAGGTGCCAGGGTGGCTTGGGCAGGGAAGGGTGCTGGGAACCCGTGAGGGTGAGGTGGGGGTGGGTAGGATGCCAAGCTGATGGCCCCAGGCATGCAGCCTGCAGCCAGCTCGGTCCCTTTAACCATGGGGAGTGATGGAGAGCCCAAAGCTGCTGCTCTGTGAGGTCCCTGTAATATAGTGCTGTGCAGCTGCAACTTAGATCGTGAGGAAAACAAAATGGGCCGACTGAAATGGAAACTTTTGTTACTTATAATGTTAATGAAACCAGTTTATCAGGCAGCGCAGAGGAAGTGGAATATTTAGTGCCATTTAATGTCTAATCATCAGCATTTCTTTGAATAAATCACATTACATTGTCTAAAACCTGAAAAGACGAAGCTGTAATAATTTTTAATATGTTGTAGTTTCATTAAAGGGACACCCTGTTTGCCATCTAGCCCTATGCATTTTAGGGGAGGTTGTACACAGTGTGAAATTTTGGCCCTTTCTGACCTGGCTTTGTGACACAGTGACTCTGCTTTGGCATGGCCAAACAGCAGAGCTGCATGCCAGGTGTCCCTCGCTGTTTGCTCACGGGTGGCTGGGTGCAGTGTGGGTGCTGCAAACTCAAGGCCAGACTGAAGACTTCAGGTATCCTCAGGTTTTTGGGATCTGTACTCTGGTGCTGTCAAGGCTTTTTATTTTAGCAGAAATATTTCCTTCCTTATGGCTGTATCATGCACTTCCCATTTTCTCCCATAGTATCCTAGCATCGTCCTGCTGTGACCCAGGGGTTTGCATGTCCTACCTGGGAACCAAAGTGCCCTCTCAGCTGTTTAATCCACCACCATGACCTCGGCATACCTCCAGTGCCCAGCCTGCCCTGCTGCCTGTGCTGGCATCCCAGCTTGTCCCATGTAATCCCAGTACTCCTGAGCACTGCTGAGGGCATGGCCACTTGCTGCTGTCCAGGCCAGTGCTGGGTGCAAGCACTTGGCAGCCCACAAAGGTCCAGTTCTTGCCCACCAGTGTCTTACTCATTGCAACTTTTAAGTGAACTTCAATGAACCTATAAGTCATAATAAAATGAAATGATGACAGTTGTCATCAAACCCATTGATTAATGGAAATATGGGTAGCTGGACACAGACTATATGGTTATAAATGGTGCTGTCAAAATAAAATAATTATTGTATTAATAAGGAAGCTGTTCAGCATTGGCCCTACTCTACCTCTAAAAAGATTTCAGTCCTTGATGTGTTTTGTGTTTCATGATACATCATGCGTTTTCCCGACGAGCAGCTCAGTGGTGTATGTTTTAATACAATTATGTGAGTCCCTCAGATCCTGGTACGCACACTGCAGCTGCAGATGGATTTTTTTATTGACTTAATACTAGTTCTAACTAGATCCTGAAGATTGACTAAGTTGGTGGAGCACATACCACTTTCAAGCAGGAATGGGAAAAAACTAGCATGTCTTATTGTACCTGAAACACTCTATGATATGTACTAAATATTATGACTACTGCGAGCCCTGCAATAATTGATTCACCCACACAGCCATTTAGTCTGTGAGCTGTTCGTTTTACAAATTCTACAATCTTTTAGAAATTCTTTCAGTGAAGAAGATTGCTGCCTGGCCTCAGATTCATTATGGTGATTGAATCCTCTTCAATAGAGAACTGTTTAAAGAGAGCACATCCCTGTGTGTCTCACTCAGAGTGAAGGCACATAGGTTAAAAGCTTGTCTGGGTGGCATAATTCACTGCTGCTGTGCCAAACAATCACATCTTATTGTGACCTTCATAAGATACAAAAAGGCAACAGTATGGAGCTAGTCTTTTTTTATTTTTTTTTTAAACCACAGCACAGTTTTAGCTACCCAACATCTGAAGCTACTAGAATCCCTAATTAAATAACCAATTAATAATGTAGAATAGAAAGAGCTATTTTTTTTTCAGACACAAAATCATAATTAATCAGAGTACAAAAAGCTGCCTGTCTTTATATCAGGAAAATATAGACTAGGTATTTAAATATTCTAGCACACCTGAACCTTGGCCATCCGTCATTGTTATGACTTAAAACATCTCAGACTAAATTAGGTTTTGTTTGTATAGAGCAGTGAAAGTCAGATGGCTTGAATGACAAAATTAGAACATGCTCAAATCACTGAAACAAAACTGCATAAAAGGAAAGATGTGCAGGAGGAGTATTGCTTGTATTAAGCTGAAATCCTTCTTTGTGGGATTTTTTTTCTCCTCTCCTCAAATTATTGTTTGTAACAATAGGAAGCAGAGAACAGCTCCAGGAACTCTATCAGTGTTCTTTATATATGTACCTTTTGGCACATTTAGATATTAAAAGAAATAATACTGTTGTCTATAGCTGAAGCATAACCTCTGTTGTTTCTACCTAGCCAAGGAAATGCCATAACAATGGATATTTTTCAAGGAAGAATATCTTTGAAACACAAGACTGTAGTCATTTTGTATAGCACACAAAGGTCAGGTTTGCTAGGAATATATTTACATCTTTTTTACATTCAAAACTTGAGGCTTTTTTCCCTTTGAAAGTTTGTGGTACATTTTGGCAAATTCAATTAAACAGATTTTAATAAATATTCTGAGGGGTTTGTTATTGGACACCTTGCACCTCAACCCCAACTATTCTGCAGGAGCAAGGTAAAGTTCTGCTGTTTTGTGTACTAGGAGGGAGATGGAGGAGTGGATCTCTCTCTGGGCATCCAGGCTGATGGGGACTGGGCACCCCCTGCCTGAGAGCCTCTGCTGGAAAAATTGCTAAGTTGGGGCCAAATTCAGCAGCTCTTAATTGAGCAACCCTCTGGGTGACCTCGAGAGGAGATCTGCTCAGTGAAGGGCTGCAGTATTTGGCCCTTTGTAATTGTTTCTGAGGTATAATTGATGAGAGGCTATTAATGGCTTCCAAGTTTGATAAGTGTTTAACTTCATGGTTCTTGAATCTGTCTTGTTTTAAGCATGTCATAGGCCTTTTAACACCCTTTTCTTTTTTTTTTTAGGAGGAAATTTTTTCATAAATATGTAATGCAAATGCCTGTGCAACCTTCATGAGCATGAGCATATAGATACAGGTGTGCACAGCTGTGGGCTCTGCACAGTGGATAGAAATCAGCAGCTCTCCTTAGGCCAGCGCTGTACAGAGCAGGAAATTCTGTCTCCCTCCTTATAGTTCAGCATCTTGCCACAAAGGATCTCGTCTATCCACATAAAATTCCTTATTATCCTAGTAATAAATAATTTTGGTGACAGTTATATTCTAAAACTTTGTGCAGCATTTTATTGATAAAACAGCTATGAATCAACATACATGAACACAATAAAAATGTACAAAATGTATGTATTGCAGTGCAGGCTTTGTCAATAGGGCATTACATTGATCCATCCTCTTCGGTGTTATTTGCAGAGCTGCAGTGAGTGGTTCAGCAGTGATGCAAACTTTGTTACATTGCCTTGGAATTAATTAAAAGAAAAAAAGTAGTATTGGCTTGGGTTTCTGAAGCCCAACTGACCTCATGTCCTGGTCTTTGGAGTTGTCACTGTGGTAGGTTCATGTAAATGGGACAAAGATGATGTCCCAAGGCTATCTTAGATCATCTAACTTGCACATATAGTGGGAAATGGCAGAGAAGGTGATGGGCACATGAGATACAGGACAGACTTAGAAGAATGAGGCCCCATCATGTAAAATGATCAGTAATTAATAAAACCCTCATGTGCTTCATGTAACTTTCTTTTGTCCAAGTATATGAAAGGGTATGAGGAAGGTGGCTGTCCCAGGAGTGGTTTGAGGCCACATGGCCATGCAGCAATGCAGAGCTGGAGCCATGTCACTGAGGTTGCTGACTTGATCTGCCAGGTGCAAAACTTGGAACATGGTTCTGAAGAAATAATAACCAAACAAGTAATTGCAAAAATGGTCTAAAATGCTGCATAACTTTTCCAAGCATAGATTACACTGGACAAACCTGATATCTTGCTTTGATAAGATCATTGATTTTCTAGATAAATAAAATGAAGATCTCATCTCTTGCAGTAAAGTATTTGTTACAGTGCCACATGGGAAATTATTAAGACAAGAGAAGTACCTGAACAGCAAGACAGGGGAGAGAGGCAGGGTTGGGTCATGCTGAAAGATCAACCACCAGTCTACAGAGAAGGCAACAGTTGCCTCTTGGGGTCAGCCTCTGACCTGATCTTGAGGACAAGGAGTGTGTGCTCACCATGCAAAGGTGGGAGGCATCATTAATACAGAGGATAATCAGCATAGTGTATGGGGAGAATGGGGCACTTCCAAGGAGCTGACACCCAGGAAGTGCCATTCTGTCCCTCTGCTGTGGGAAGGAGGGAAGTCCTGCAGCTGAGTGACCTGTCTCTAGTGATGCAAGAGAAAGACCTATTGGAGTCCATGGCCATGAGGGATTTTAAAGCTGGTAAAGATAAAGACCAACTTAAACTTTTGCCTGTGAAAAACTTCAGAGAATATCTTACCCAGTGAAGTTTCCTGATGCCGTTCAACTTGGATTTTAAGTTTTGATATTCTCTAATATCTCATTGAAGAAAGAGATGCTCTGATCTTCTCTTACTTACGTATGGAAGTAGCCAATGAGAATGGTGCAGGGTACTTGAGATAAGTAGCCAAGTGAAATGATGGAGGGAGCTACATGCCCCTTGTCTGTAGTCTTGACATTTCCTCTATAGAGAAACAAAGAGCTGTCACTCACTCCAGCACAGAGAGTGCAGGAGGAAGAAGCCTAATTGCAGTTAAATAAATGAATATGAATATATATGTATGTGCATTCCCTATGCATGGTTACCTTGAGGGACCCCTGGTGCAGACACCTCTCCTGGTCCTTGCTGTTGTTCAGAGGATGGTTGCTGCAGTCCATGAAGCTGGCATGCAGCACACAAGCAGACAGGGTGCATTTCCCTGGGGGGGTATCCATGCCCCTCCTGTCACCACTCCCCTGCTGTGCCCCCATCCCTGGCTGGGGCTGCCCTGCTGCCCCCCCTGCCCAGACCTCCATGAGGAAGCAGCAGCAGGAGCCCAGCCTCTGCGGGTGAGGAAAAGAAATAATTTGGTTTCTAAATTGGGATTAGACACGATTGCAGCCGAGCAAAACTCTTAGGCCACAAACCACAGAAATTGGGCATGTCACTGAGCAGAGCCCATTGAGAATAGGAGGAGGGTATATATAAATACTGGCTCTCCATGACTGTGGTGCCTTGCTTTTATACTGCAAGTATTTGTGTGTTAAAAACAGTAAGAACAAGACATCTGAAAATTAGGATTCTATGTCAAACTGTCAATACCCACAAGCATGTAGCCTTTCATTAAAATCTGTTTGACTTTTTTGTTATGCGCAGAAAGCCAAAAAGATGCCAAAAGGATGTGATATTTGTGATCACATCCTCCTGCTAACACAAGACACTGCAAAGACAATTGTATTAAAACAGTTCTTGCAATAGGCTGAGCAGTTAAAGAAAATAAAAGGTAAAAAAAAAGAGACTTAAATTAAAAAAGAGATTTATGTGTAGTGTGGGGATTCAGGATGTGCTCCTTGGGTGAAGCAATGGCAAGTTGCCTTTTTAACTCTTTGTAGTTAACTGAAATTATAAGCAATCTAGTCATTTCTTTTTCACAGAGGTCTTCCCCCACTCCAAAATATGTAAAATTTAATAATTTGGGGAAAATCATGTAATGATCATGTCATATGACCTGAGCAGAAGAGATATTATTTTGTCACAACTATGTGAGTAAATTATCTTACTGGCAACTCGCTTAAAGGTCATGGAGATCATCTGATGCATGAGATGGAAATTTCTCATGCCAAAACAATATTGACAGCTTATCAAGCAGGGAGGAAAGTACAATGATATAATAGAATGTAAGGTAAGATAACACTTGCTACTGGCGGTAGAAAATATGACATGGCATTTCAATTTTAAGGTTATAGGCAGAATGATATGGTATAGCTGCTTGGAGGCATGACAGAGCAACTTGCTTGCAGATAGGCTAAATGAATGCACTATTGTAGCTTGATGTATAAATATCCAATATATAATGTATAAATACAATAGATGAAGAAAGGGATTTAAATAGTTGTACCAAAGGATGGAAAGAGAGAGGCCTGCACCTGCCTGGATGGATTCTTCTGGTTCCTGCTGCTGGCACAGTGAAGTTGTTCTGACAGGACTCAAAGGATTTGTGTGGCATTGCTCCCTCTTTTCTCTAATGGTTTGGGTTTTGTGGGTACCATATTGCTTTTCCTTAATTTTACTCTCTGAGCACACTCAGAGGATATACATAATTTATTTTCTTTTCCACTCTCATCGATGACAGAAAACTAATTTCCCCCTTACCCAAGGAGGGCCTATCCCATGTTTGTGTGTGGCACTGGCAGTCAGGGTCCCACAGACATCACAATTTTTGGCATGAAGGTTTCTAAGGGCTTGAACCTCTACCACATGCACATGGCTTGCCAGTCCCTGACCCTTGCTTTCATGGGCTCCATTACACCCAAGACAATTATCTGGGTGCTGTGCTGGAAGGATCTGCTGGGTCTTCGTGGAAAAGGGAGGGTGTAGAAGGTGAGGGTCAGCCTGGTGCTCCCTGCGCTCGCCCAGCCCTGAGCATCACGGAGAGTGAGAGGCTGGATGAGTCAGGTCTCTAAAGGTGATTAAAGAACATGGCCAGGGCCAGGTTGTTACAATGTTTTGCAGCTGTTTTTGTGGTAAGTCCTTGCAACTTGGATGATTTTAATTTCTCAGAGGAAGAAAAGTCACTGAGAGGTTTCCTCCACAGGTAGTTAGTCATAAATGAGCTATAAAAATATTTGGCATTCTTTATATTGTCTTCAGGGAGAATCAAGATGATCAACAAAATCAACAGGACTGGTATGCCTGCAGTGGCTGTTCAGAAAGGGTTGGTTTGGTTGGCAGACTTTCACTATTCTTGAACTTGGCTTTGAGTTTTGGGCTCCAGCACAGCTGGGGATGGGAAGAGTTGCTGCTAGACTTCTGAAGTGGAAGTTAAAGAAATACGAGGCTCAGATAAAATGCCTCTCCTGGATCAAATGAGATATGAATAAAAGTTGGTTTCTTTTGGCTTTAGGATATTCAGATCCATCTCAAAGCACAATCAGTTTCTCAGTGAAGAAAACAAACCCATGTGCTTAGTGTCTATGTTTTTTTAGAAGACTTAGAAGGACTGTAGCCAAATATAGTCAGTGGTGTATTATGAAGGACTTTGCTCAAAACCTAAGAGGCCTTGGACAGGGGTGGCTATTCTCACAGGTTCCCAGTATTGCACCTTCAAGAGCCAACTTGCTGGGAGCAATGCACTCATTTGTGTAAGGAAGAAGATCCCTTAATGTGCTATTAAATTAAACAATGTCACTGCTATTGCAGTAGAGCTGAGCGAATAATCCATAATGAATAATTTATTCAACAAATTTAGCTGCTTTCTCTGCTCACAGACTATCTGGAGACAGATCACAATTCCCTCCAATTTACTTATTATTTGAAATTACTGATGGATAGCTTTGTAATTAAAAAAACAACTCTGTGTCTTGATCACAAACAACTGTGGGTGTCTGATCTTCGTTAGTCAAGGTATGTGGGTTGGTTGTGATGGGTCAGATAAATCACATGATATTGTTTCTGTCTGCTCATTGGAGAAGCCTACAAGCATGTCTGGCATGAAAACACAAGAAATTCTGTCTCTGCATGCAATTTTGAAATTTGTCTTGTGCAAACATTTGCCCAGTAAAACTTGATTGCTCAAAAGTGTGCAGAAAGCAAATCCCAGGGGGAAATCAACATGGCTGCAGTAAATTCATTTAAAAAGGTGAATGAATATTTGCAGACTTTTGTGTTTTTTAAAGCTCCCGCCCAGCCCTGCACAACAACCTTCATCACATGCACCAAAAATACATTTCACTTATTCAGGATTATTGCATTTTTTGTTGGTTTGGGGTTTTTTTCTTCCCCCTTTTTTAACTCCAGACAAAGAGAGAGTGAGAAGGAATCTCTGGTCCTAGTATTACAAGAACATTAGCTAATCTTATGACAAAATGCACGAGTGGCATCTTAAAATTGATTATCCTGGAAGATAATTTCAAAATCTCCCTATTTTGATGTCAAGAAGCTTTTTTTTTTCCTGTTATGAATCTCCCACTTTCTCATAGCCAGGATACACTCAGTGGTTGCTGAGCCTCCATCCACCAGTCCTGTAAACAGCCCTGAGGGACACATGGATGCCTGCTCCCCTGCCCTGAGTCCTCTCCAAGCTTCCTGGGAAGCAGAGTTGGTTGCTCTGCTTTTTTCAAAACCCCTGTAAAAGTCATCTGCAACATGTTGTGCTTCTCTTCTTCTTTGTAAGCAGCTCTTTGTCCATCATTACCTTGCTCAGATGGGGAGGCTCTCCTGTCCCTGATCCTACCACAGCATCAAACAGGTGGCCTCACTCCTCCTTCCTTTCGTCATCCTCTTCCTTCTTCTTTTTAGTCTTCTGATCCTCCCTCCCAGTGCTGAAGTTAGGCTTGGAGGGTCCCAACACTAACCTAGTCTTGGAAGCTGATTAAATCTGAAGAGGCAACACAGTTTTTCTCTTCCTAATTCCTAATGTTAAGAAAAACAACTAAAAGTGGGGAATGTCTTTGCAAAGGTATGTGTAAGCCTCTCAGAACGGAGGTCTAAGGGTTGTGTTTGTACATGAGGGAACAAGCTGATTAATTGATCTTCTCCAAGTCCCATTTCAATACTTTCCTCAGTGGAAGAGATGTCTTTGTTTTTGTGAGTTCAGCTAGGTCAGGTCACAAAGATATTTTTCCCATCTTTTGAAATATTATACATGTTGGTATCATCTTGAAGTAGAAAAGTTCATGTGGCAGCTTTTGTGTTTTCCTGCTAGGAGCCAAGCATGAATAACAATTAATAGTGCAGGGTAGCTGTTGGAGGTATTCACACCCTGTTAAAGTAGAGAGCAGCTCTAGGGAAAAATACCACTCATTGGCTGGGAGAGGAGTGCTTAGTGATGACAAACAGCACTTCAGACTGAAATGTGGTGAGATGGGTCAGGGAGTGCTTTCCTTTATAAAGACATAGCTTTCTGTAGATGTGATGCTTAGAAGGAAGAATGGGCCTATTCAGAAGGGACCTTCCGAGTGAGTGGTGCCACCTGCTCCAGCACTAATTGTTGCCCAGTAGGTACCTGTCCCTGGGGTCCTGGGCACCAGCCGCTGTGTGTTCACTTGACACTTCAACATTCTTTTGGCTGGCAAAGAAGGTTTCACAGCACAATGTGAAATAGCAAGGCTTGAGGAATTGTTATTTTAAATTTGCAGAAATGCTGTCCTTTGCGAAAATAGCATCAGCATCAAGAAGACAAGGAGACAAGTGGGAGTTCGTGGAGGTGAGCAGCGTTTACACTCCTTGTTTACATTGCCTCCTGTGCCTCTCTGTGCCCAGAGCTTTGCTCTGGGTTGGGAAGGACAGACAGGTCATGTGGGCTGCTCTGATCTCAAGGCTGCAGAAGACACCCAACAAGAAATAGAGGGATATAGGTGTCTCTCACTGGAAGTCCTCCTGCTAAAGCCATTACTTTTGCCCAACTGGCTCTTTTGCTCTCCCTTCCCCATGCCTTATGCCCAGGTAGGACTTCTTTCCATGCTTCAAACAGATTTTAAAGCTGCAGGAAAAAACAAAGGGCTCTTGTTTATTTTCACAAAATTTTAAGTGGGTTGGCAAGGAATGAAGCCTTGTTAAAAGGATTTTACTGTGGGTCATCCAGAGTTTGAGGAGCTGAGGAAGAAAAGGGGGAGAGATGATGTGTCCCTGTGGGTGGGTCAGTGGCCAGTGCTGCACTGCCCATCCGGCTGCAGCGAGCAGCAGTGCACGAAGCCAGCAGCTGAAGAAGAGCAATGAGAAAAGCTCCTTTGGGCAAATGAGGACATGAACTGAGGACATTTTAATATTTTTCTCATAGAAAGTAGCATTAGTTAATTTTATCCTCTATCCTCAACTGTTTATAAACACAAAATGAAAGCAGCATAATTCTTGAAAGCCCATTGCAGGCTTTTTTAAAATGACCTCTTCACCTGTAATTACAAATAAAAGATTATTGAGCCAAATGGGATATATTAGTAAGAACATCAGTGATATAATTTTGATCACAGTGAATAAAATAGTTGGTAAAATTCATTTAACAGCCTTTAAATCACTGGCTACTGTGTTATTTACTTCTGAAAGTATAACTCATACAGCTCTTCCTCTGTCATATTCCCACAGCATGTATTTATCTCCATTCTCCCTTGAAACCTATATAAGAAAAAGATCTCCCATTGTCATCTCTCTTTTCCTCTTCATCTCTTAAGCCCACGCTCTGCGTGCAAACCCTCAAGTCCCTGCCTCTGAGGCACAGTGAGACCAGGATAGGTAGGTGGGAAGCCAGGAAAGCCAGGCAAAATAAAGAGAATTATTTTCACATCAGAAGCCTGAAATATAACCTCCCCAGGCCATATTTAGGGAACTACAGAAACTGGTTGAAATCCAATGCAAAAGGGGCACTTTAACATTGGAATACGTCTCTGACACAACTCTTAAAATTGCCAGGAGTTGGAGGAAGTCCTGCGAGTCAGGAATCCTCTGGGAGAGATGGCCAAGATCCACCAGGATCCACCTTAGCTCCACTAGGCCACAGACAGCTTTGTGTCTGCTAATGCTCTTAAATTAGTAGATTTTAGGAGACAACAGTATAGTCCATTAACAAATATAATCAGCATCATCCCTGCTGGACCAAGGGAGCAGGATATTCTTGTTGCAGTATGGTCTCTTTGAACATTCTACTCTTTTTAAATCAGGGCAGTATCAGGAGGTACCACACACTGGATCAGCTCTGCAGGAGGGGGGCATCTGCCAGACATAACCATCAGCAATCATCACCCAGGTATTTACATCAATCATTGTACAAACATTTATGTCTGGAACTCTTCTTGTGGCCACAATGTACATTTAGATAGAAACACACACACAGTGAGGAGAGAATCCTGATCCCTTCCTTTGCCCTGTTTGTAGAAAACTCACTTCTCTCTTTCTCCCTTGTGCTGACCTCCAATTTGTTTTCTGTTTGAAAGGCTAAGGCCATATGGCAGATATGTTCAGCCCTCAAAGTCTTTTGACCTTTTGAACAGTTGCAGTCTAAATTTCAATAATGAAAACACTTCTTTTCCTTTTTTTTTTTCCTTTCTTTTTTTTTCTTTTCTCTTTTTCCTTTTTGGATTCTTATAAATGAGATATATTTCCATACATTTTATTCCTGGCCACATCTGTGAATCTAATATTGACCTGGAGTTATCTGTGATAGAGAAGTTATTAATTTTGACAGATATAAGGGAGAAGCTAATATCCTCCTTTAACAAACACCTAATATTAATCTCTAGTGATGTAAACGAGAACTCCAGAATGGCTTGAGGTGGTGCTGGGAATGATATGAGATTGAAATTTGATAACGAAAAAGGGAAAGATTCATTTTAGAAAATTGATAAAATGGATAAAAAATTGTATTTCTTATGAAATAAGTGTAGGAAGCACAATTTAGATTTAGCACCCATTATTCTTCTATAGGTGGTATATATACAACGGAAATGCTATGGATCAGATTTTACTCTGATTTATACATCTGTAATTCCTTTGACTCAGAGTAGTCTCTGTCCCATGATTTCTCCTCAAAAAATGCATAGGAAGACTGGAACTGGTTTTATGGCATGAGGGTGTACCCAGCCTGCTTTGACCAGGTGGAGATGGCTACTAACGCTTCACTAGCAGAACTGCAGTGACATGATTGCCTTCAGTAGCTAGAGACTTTACTCTGTGGCCCTCAAGAACTGTTATAGTCATGCTCCCAACTCCTGCTGCTCCTCCATGACACTTTCCCCTTGCAAACATTCTGTGTGTTATTGTGCTCCAGCAGAATGGCTTTGTGAACTATCAGAGAGAATTCCTCGACACACCGGAAGGAAACCCTTCCTCCAGCTCTGAATATGTGGACATCTGCCTTCAGATTCTCCCTCTGGAGAAGTTTTTGGCCTTTGTTAGGGATAAAATTCCAGTATTTTATGATAGATGGGATACTTTTCCCCCTAGCAATTTACTGGGTTATCCTGGGGAAATTGCCAAGTCTGGAGATTCTGCAAGTGTTTGGAAGGTTTTTGCTTTACAGCAGAGAGACAGTTTGATGGCCTGGTTCAAAAGGAGCTAAGATTCACACAGCTGGACTGTTTATTTTGGTTGAATTTTTTTGTTCTGCCAGAAGCAGAAGAAGGCTATACTGTTAATTGCAGTCAGACGTTTTGCCATCCTCTTCTTTTTATATCTTAAGAGCATTTGTTCCCTGTCCCTGCACAAGATGTTACCATGCAGCTGATAAAATCCTACCCAGCATCTTTTGGGCTGCTGGCATGGTGAGCCCTACATTACACCTGGGTGCAGTGTAGGCATCACTGAGTCCTCCAGAAGGGCCAGAGGACTTCTACCATTTCTGCACTGTTACCCCTGCTATCAAACAGCTAATATCTCTAAACAAATCAGTGCAGATATTTTATCACCCACTGCAAAGATGAAATGAGTTGCTAGCCAGCCTAGGGGTAGTTATAATACCAGGCTAAGACCTGCAACCAAAGTGACTTAAAAGCCAAAGGCCTCCAGATATAACTGTCCTCATTTTCCCATCAATCTTGTTCCCCTCCTGCAAAAAAAGATGATAAACAATTATCAGGTATCAGTGCCTGAATCTTAAGTGTCTTCTGTAATACTTAATATAAAAACAAATATGTTCTCCTTCAGAAAATGAAGCAGATCCCAATTAATTATGTATAGCTCTCCTACTTTCATGCAAAGAACAGCAACATTCAAATAAGTGCTTTGGTCTTCTTATCACCTGTTAGATTACAGGCATCTCCCAGCTCTCTAATGATCATCTGAGTTGGTGCTGGTTTTTTCTTTCAGCTGTGCATCATGTTCTTTCTCTTTCTTAGCATTTTTGATAAAAACAGTATAGTAGAGAAGAGACAGATGTCCCTTTGGTGATTTAAATACATTCTTTGCTGCCCTAAGATGTCTGAAAGAACTGGCTTATGTATCAAGAGCTCTATACTTGGTTTTGTGTTTTCTCAAGGCAGAGGGCAGGATGGAGAGATGTATGCTGTAGATATGGCTGATCAATGGCAAAACAGTGATGAAACCAAACAAGTTGGTGGAATCTATATAATGACTCTATTGCCTGGAAGAGCACACAGCAACCCAAAAACTGCACAAATTCCCCAGCTCTATTTCAAGTGATTTTTTTGTGCATTGTATTTGTTCAGAGTTAACCTGGAATACATCTTTTGCTCCAAGCTTTGGGAATGTTTGTCCTGGAGAAGACTAGGCTAGGATTGAGACCCATAAATACAATTTCATGTTTTGGTGACCTTTGTGAGCTCTACCTGCCTTATTGTCAAAAGGATGACTAAGAAGTCTCCGACACACAGTGTCATCAGCATTATGATCTGAGAAACAACACCTACAGAATCTATTATTCATTAAGTGTAACCAATATATAATTTAAAACAGTGGGTTTTGTCAAATAATGTTAGGTCAGCATAATTTTCTGCCTATTACTAATATCTATAACATCTTTGCCTTAGTCAGCTCTATTTAAATATGCAATCATTTACAGCTTTTGACTATATGTGTGCACACTCCCAATTTCCAATATTCAACTACTACAAATTTTATGCTGACATCAATAGCAAACTATTAAAGACAGTATTTCATTATTGGTTTTTCATCCCAAAAGTTATTTACAATTATATACTAAGCACTAATATTAAAGGAAACCATTTAAATGAGGTGCTATCTGCTTTAACAATATGTCTGTCACAGAATGAGATTGTGTTTAAAGATTTTATCAAGAAATGGTTGTTTGCTGAGGTTATGTTTTGTCCATGAAATATGCATTTCATATCTCTTTCATTTCATTAACATAATTTAATTTGTGCTTTGCATTTTGTGCATAATACATATTTGATTTACAAAACAAATATTTCCATTAGAAAATGAATTTCATGCAGGCAAAAAAGCAGAACCAAATGATGTATTGAAGGAAAATAAGAAGAAATGAAATGCATTTTCTCAGTCTATTAAAAAATCTATGGCATTGACAGAAAGTGCACTTAGTGCTACATTTAAAAAATAGCACATATGTCAATGTATTAACAAATAGAATTGGAAATACAAATATTTCCCTATATCAAGCCAAGAATCTCTTTATTTTAATTGAGTTGATTTAAAAGCCCAACTACAATTTAATTTTTATTTCATGATGTGGTACACTGCCTGGTGCCATTACATCCATGTAGAATTGGCAGTCAATATACAAAGATATTTTACCTTTTAAAAACTTTCTATTGACACCAGCAATAAATAATTTAATGGGCTGAAAATGTGAAATCATTAATTTGCTGATTGCCTTTGAATATTGGGTGGCCGAGTAGGGGTACAAGTAGGTGAGCAAACTAATGAATAATGTTTGTGGGACTGTCATGAGAGGGCCCAGGTAAATAATGCCACAGATGAAGAAATGCTATTTAAACCTGCCTGGTTTTATCTCCAGATCTAAGGGGATGTAGTGAAGGATCATGCCCAAAACGCCCCATTACCTTCCTGGCAAGAAAATCTGCCAAACTGAATGTGGAGTTAACTGTCTGACTCCTCTGGAGCCTGAAAAGTGCACATTGCCCCATCTAGCCAAGCTTGAATGTCCCCATGTGACTGGTGGGCTGAGTGAATCCCTGGGAATGTGGCAGCATACTGTGGAAGCTGAGCACTTACCTTGGATGGGGTTTGCTGCACAGTTTGGGCAACAAATCCCTCATCCTGCCAGGGGGGAAAGTATAGAGGAAGCTAAAACCTTGAGAAAGCATCTTAAAATGTCTGTCACTGTTGGTTTTAGGCCCCCTATTCACAAAACATATGGGTCAAATTCTGCCCAGTATTATATTCATGCAGCTCCTGTGACCTTGCTGGTATAAAGGGAGCAGAAGTGGGCTTGTGAGAGATGAGGCAGACTGGGCAGAGATGGGCATAACTGCTTCCAGCCCCAGCTCTGTGGGAATGTGTCTGGGGCAGGACTTGGGCAACACAAGAATTAATTGAAATTTGTGGGATATTTTAAAGATAATAATAGAAATTGAGTTGCATCTTTTAGTTGTTTTGGAGCTTCTGTGCTTGATGCTTTTTTACATGAGGATTAGAGGCTTGCTTTTAAAAAAGGGGAGGGGTTGGAAAGTGGGATTCCTGCAGACTCAAGAGTCCAGAAGCAGCAGCTTAAAGAAAAATGCTAAATGTTGCAAGGTGGGTAAGACTGAAAAATCCTGCATTATTCTGCCATGGAGAATAAGTTTAACTCTATGAGAAACCTTACACAGCAAAGTGAGGAGAGAAAATGAGGAATAACTCCCCCATTTAACACTAAGAGATACATTTGGGGAGGTTAAACTATAAATACATTAGCTTAGCTGGAATTTTGCCAGGACTTTGGGACTAATATCCATACTCTTATGAAAAGTGCTTGGGATAATGACTTACAGGTATCTGAGGCCTCTGTGCTGTATCCAAGGCTAATTGAATTGAGTAGGCGTACATTCTTGAGAAAACTAAAGGGAGGTTAGGCAGGAAAAGGGAAGAAGGTGAAAAAGAAAGCTAAGAAGTGAGGCTGGAACATTCTGATAATTAACTGGAATGAAAGCTCCAGGTCTGTCCTGCCCGATCAGATTATGCACTGGCTGAAAGCAAAGTGATAGGGGAGAGTGCTCTCTCCCTGCTGCTACCCATGGTCACCAATGCTACTTCTTGCAGCTTGCTTTTATCATCTGCTGAGTGCCCACCAAGGCAGACCTGGCTCTGTTATGCCTCTGTTACAAGAGCTGTGTTCTCCAATGCCTGCACAGCCCAGGGCTCCCTTCTGCAATGTCATAGCACGTCTCACATCCTGCACATCTCATAACTAGATCTGGCATGGGGCAAGCCCAACTGTGCCCTGTGCCATGCAAACTGCTTGTTGGGATACTCCTGTGGCTACTGCTCACTCATTGCAGCTAAAACAGTAACTCTGCAGAACATCCCTCAAAGAGACTTGGTCATCAGAAGAAAAGGGAGAGGTCCTCTCACCTGCCCAAGAGATGCAGGGCTGCAGTGCAGGAGGAAGGCTGGAGGCTGCCTCACCTTCACCTTGTCACTCATGGAGATGTCACAGGTGAGAGCACATTGTCAATGTTTCTGTGTAGAATACCTTGTATGTTTTTTGGATTTTCCCCAGGAAGGGCACTTGCAGCTGAGCAGAGCACTTCTGCTGCTGAGCAGCAGTTCAGCTCCATGTCCCTATTGACTGCTTGTTGAGACGTATGCTCTATAAATCCTCTGAAGTGAACCACAAACTCATGTCTTCAGCCAAACCTTCGAAGAAAGGAATAACATGAGCCTGCTGATTAGCCCTAGGATTAATGAGATGTACCACCTACATTTATAAGGTACAATGAGAAAAAAATACCCAGTAACGTTTAAACATCACACCTCCTTTCCTGACAATATTGGTGTGTCAGAGTTGGGATAAAACTGTTTTGAATAAAAAATAAAGTATGTCTAAAATATTAAAAGAAAAAAGCTTAGTGCCTGCACACACAAAAGCAATGATCTAAGGGAAATCACCAGTTGCTGTTCTGTGAGGTATAAAAATAAACCCTTGTCTCCTTTACTTTTACATCCGCTGACAAGTGACTATATTAGCATTAAGTGAAAAAGCAGATGAAAAGTAATGTCTTTTATTTAGCTCCTACCTGAAACATATTTAAGTTTTCTGCAGCAAGTCGGATTGTGCACAGGGGTTTGAAATCATGTAATAAGACACTGCGTGACATTATCTGTCCACCCAGCAGTCACTCCAGCAAGTAACATTGCCACTAAATCTTGGAAGGGAAGTTAACACAAATAACTTCACACTTCCCTCCCTCCCTTTTTCCCCCCAACCTTGTCAGTGCATCTATCTATAGAAGATTTTGTACTCATTCTCCAAAGAAACCCGTTAGGATACCTGTCCATCAACTAGTCTAACGTACTTGTCTCATTTTTTATATGCCAAAAATGTTGAGCCATGTATTGTTTCTAAATGAAGCACATGTGTGCTGCAGAGTAGAAACAGAAATGTGCTGATACAGGAAACTCTACTTGTTTGTTAGCAGTGATATTGGAAAAAATCCATCTCTCCTAGCAGGACAATCTCATCATATTAAAAGTTATGGATTTCTTGCTTAAGCATTCTACACTAGCTGCAGAGCTGTACAAACTTGCTTCTGCTTATCAAGCGAGCCAACAATACACAAAAAGAAAATTTAACATCTTTTAACATTTCTGCCTTCATATGGGAGTTCTCCTGAAATGAGTTCTTCAATTATCCTGATGGATCTGTTTAGTGAGTTGGTACTGTTTCCTGGCTTATAAAAGCCAGTGCATTACTATGCAATACTGTGTATGTGGTACTGAAATGAGATCAACAGCATTGCTTTACCACATTTTAAGCAGAAGTTAGCACATGTTATAAAAATCACAAAGACTTTGGAGTCAGGTATTCTAGCAATGTATTCTAAAACCTAACCTGATTTTTGCTGGCAAATAATTAGAGGTACGTGACAAAAAATGAACTGTTGGTGGCTTCTTTCTTAAATAACTAATGAGTATTAATCAATATCAATCAATGCTTAACAGAGGATAGGTTTTATTTTTCTTTGCCTTGGATAACAAAGGAAATCTGTTTTTTAAAAAATGATAAACATACTGAAGTGAAATCATTAATTTCAAAATAAAGTTCCAACGTTATTCCTATGTGTAGGAGATGATATATAGTCCTATACATAAATTCAGTTCAGAAAAAACTCAATTCACTACATCTGAGATTAACTGCACATGACATCCAAGAATGTTTGAGAGCATCATTTATTGGATTGACTGTGTTGTACAAGTATGCAAAATATTTACATCTTTAGTTCTCCAAATCATTAAGCTGCTAAGATTTGCCTGTGAAAAGATGTTTTAACAAACCAGTTTGTAGGTGTTCCCTCTGAAGCCAATATCCTCAGCATTGTGTGTGTGCATTTGCATGTGTGTCTGCACAGATTTTTTTTTTTTCCCAGTCCCTACAGTGTAAAAAACTTTGGAATTGTTTGACCCTGTAAACACAAAATTCATGCATCTCACCCTGGGACAAATGCATTCTTTTTAAAAGCAGCATATGGGCAGCCTTGGACTGATGTTAGTTTATTGTCACTGCTTGATAACGTTTAATGGAAAAGATACAAGAGTGCCAAAGAATTTTAATTATTTTTGTGATAAAGTTATATGTTCGGCCTTGAAAAAGTGGAGATAATGCTGGGATTCATTATTATTCCCAGTGTGTTTAAACAGACGACACTGAATGCAAACAAAAGCAGATGAAATTTGAAAAGTATTATCAATATTGCAGATAGCAGATGCCCTTTCCAATCAGAACAAGCATATCTTCTATAGCAACTTTATGGTTGAGTAGTTTATTCATTTCTATTAGAAGGTTGTACGTTTCTAAAATATGTAGATGGTATCTAGAAAACCAACCAACCAGTAGGGTCATTTTGCTTGTTTTCCTAAATTTATTATTTCACTTTTGCAGGCTTGATCTGAGGTGCATTAACATGGGAGTGAAATCTTATTGTGTCAAATCCTATCTTGTATATGACCTTTCATGTGTTTTGCTGTGCTTCTGAGAGGAAAATGCTAAGAGGTGTCTATTCTGCAGGGTTTTGCCAGGGTTGAATCTCTGCTGCTGTAATTAAAACTGGATCCACCTTCCTCTAAAATTTTTCTTCTTCTTGGCACTACAGCTTGAAAGAAAATTTTTGCAGGGGACATCACCCAATTCAAGCCTATATTCTTTTGAGAGTGCCTGAGGCATAACTCCTGCAACTATGAGGTCACAAGTGCCAGGTACCAGAGCTGGGGACCCAGGACCAGTGAGCTCCACTGCAGCTCGTGTGACTGCAGGGTTGGGACTCCAGTGGCACCCTGGGCATCCAGCCAGCAGCAAGGAGGTTTTAAAAAGCATCTCCACACTCATGCAATAACATAACCAAACCAGTTATTTCTGTGTGGTGTTGTTTGAGGCTTTCATTCTGCATTTTTCATTTTGAAAGAATTCAGCAAACATTTAAAGTTATTTTACAGTAATTTACTGAACCCTAAGGCCACAATTCTGCAGTAGGTTACGACACCATGGGCTTTGATGGTGGAAATTGTGTGCTGATGAATTCCCACTGCAGAGAAATGGTGAAAATGTAGATCTTCAGAAAACATACTCCTCATGGTTTCCTGCTACCTGTTCATATGTCAATTGTGCTTTCAGGTTTGCATCTGAAATTTTTATCTGCCTAGTAACATCCTATCTTCTGAGATATCTGTAGTCCACTTAGTCATATTTAAAGCTGCAAGTGAGTGGTTCTCTACATGAATAAACACAAACTAAGACTATTCTGCCAGTCATTTTTTAAAAATACAGATTCTCCTCCATAAAGGATTTGGAGGATGTTGCTTTGAGACCTTGATTCCAGGCATCAATGGAAGAACAGTGAATTATTTTAAAAGTATAAATGTTCAGTGGTTGGGCAGTCATAAAAACTAAAACAAGCAAACAAACAAACACCAGAAAAAACTACTATGGCATTTAATTGTAGCTGAATTCCAGCTCTGTGGAAGTTCTTCCCAGATGAAGGTCCAAAATAGTTTGGAACCATTGCATCCTTGGAAGTTCTGAAGGACTCTGGACTCTGTCAACCTGACATCCCTGGTCCAAGGATCCCAGACGGGTGTGTGTGCTGGGGACAGGGAGAGAGAAGAAGGAGGAGGAGGAGATGACTACATTTCCCATGATGCTCTTCAACCACCTCAGCCTTCAAATTGGGCAGGTGTGGAGCTGTTGCACCTGGCTCTGATGAGGTGGCAACAGTTCCATCGTTCTCAGCTTGGAGGCTGTTTGCAGGTATTGTGAAGCTGTGCCAAAATGTATTTGGGTTATGAATTCGGGAACTTTAATTGCAAGATGATAGCAAGTGTAGCATGTATCCTAATGGGCTGTAAAGCTTGAGAGCTTGGTGGGAAGATGAGACTTAGGGCATTCTATTAGAAGTATGTGTCCTTATCTTAACCATGGTATGTTTTCCTAATGTTGGTGCATAGGTCCCAAGTAAAGCTGATCCCCGTCTCCTGAATTTCCTCTGAATGTGATAAAATGTCTGTGAAACCTGAGTGTAGGGTGTGACACCAAGTTTTGTGGCTCATCCCCTGTTTTGTGCCCCATAGCTGTCGGTCTGAGCTGTTGGGGAGGGCACTGGCAGCTCCCCATGGTGCAGAGCTGGGGTGGGGAAAGCAGAGTTGTGTGAGCATTTCCTATTGCCCCCATGTGTGATTCTTTTTCCTGCTGTGCATATCCTTTACTCTTATTGTCTTCTGTTACAGCCCCTAATGCACATCTAATATAATTTTATGGAGCAATATCATCTGATGTACATAAACACTCATCTTTTGCCTCTTCCTTACCAGTGGTGCAGCGTACTGCCCAGCCCACCCAAGGACGTCAGATGTCAGTGCTCTTATGGCTGCATTAATGGTTGGGCAGGATCTTCCCATTGCATTGGTTACTTAGCAGGCTTCCATAAGGGATGCACTCTGTAAATATAAAAGCATTTTTAGAAAGTTAAGTGTTTGGATGTTAGAAAAACTGTAGGTGCTGAGTCATGCTCTTCCCAGCCTGTGGGAAATGGCCAGCAATAATTTCAGGCCATTTTGTGTTGGGCTCAGATAACTTCAGGGAAAATGTGGCCACCAAACCTGACAACTCATGCTGATCTGCTGCTCCGTGCTTGTGGTGCCATCTGTTAGCACATGTCACTATAGGTATGGAGATGTATTGTATAGCAGACTTAAGTCTATATTTCAAAATTGCTGGGAAGCAAGAGGCACACAAAGGAACTGTAGTAAGTACAAAGTGTAATTAAATTTTGTTCTAAGAACTGCCATAGTCAGTTAAATCAGGCCCGTTTAGATGTCATTATTTAGCCAATAGAGTAAATCTTATTTATAGAAGTCCAGGTCTGGCTCCACTTGTTTTCTGATAAGCAGTGGTAGGTTATTGACTTTAATGTGTGATGCTTATAACAGAAAGATGCATAAATAAACAGGGACAAAGCGAGGGCAGAGGAGCACTGCTAAATTATCTCTGCAATTGTCAGTACCCTCAGCTTGGGCAAGGGCCTGGGCTCAGGTATCAATTCCTGTTTTCATTTTCTTCTTTTAATTGATCTTGTGGAGCAACCATTATCCAAATAGTAAGGGAAAGGGATGGTTCCTTCAAGAATTGCTGATGCTGCAGCTCTGTGTTGTTTCATCCAGGTGTCAGGTATCAGATGTGGAGAAGTGAATTACACCCACCTAGGGGAAAAAAGGAAAGGATTTTTTCCAAATTTAGGAAGATGGGCTTTAAAAATTAAGGAACTGATGGAGGAAAACTTAAGAGACAGTATATAGCAGAACAATGTAGGTAGAAGTGGTATCCCCAGCAGTTTTCCTGGAGTGCAGTCTGAAAAATAACTGAGGGATACTGGAAAATCAGTGGCTACACATGCTAATGCACTAGAGCTCAGGTGTTCTGCATTTAGTGTTTGGTGGGGTCTCTGCAGTGCTCAAGTTCAGTGTGTGAGAGAGAAACAGTTCTGGTATTTTCCAGCCTTGTTCAGAGCAGCAAGCACTAGAAATCTTCAGTGAAATTGCTGGCACGTGATTTTCTTACTTTACTTTCCCACACTCTGAGTGCTCAGAAGGTTTGGATGACTGTCTGGATTTTTGTGGTCTCTTAATTAAGCTAAAACTTGACCTCTGAATGTTTTGGAGCTTGCTAAACACAAATTAAAATGAGTGAAGCAAGGAAGGGTTAAAGAGCCCCTGGAAGCTCATTTCCCAGTTGTGTTTAGTTAATGCAGAGGGTTTCAGATGCTTAGTGTTGGCAGCTACAATATGCTCACAGGTAAATCTGCTTGGGAGCGGGGTAAGTTCCTCATGGGAAGAGGGGAAAAGATGCAGTGATTGCCACTACCCTGGAGGTTGTCTCCTTCACATGTTGGAATATGTGGTCAGGCCAATTCCCAGATCTGATGGAGTGTCAACCAAAAAACTTTTTGTATATTATTTTAATGGGAGGAATTTAAAACCATGCATATTCTTCCTTTGATAAAGAAGAGACTGAAAACTTCAGAGAAAGAAATGTCAGGGAGCCCCAGAAGTGTTTTCTGCTTGTGAGAGGAATTGGTCATGTTCAAGCGCTGGCCTGCACTGGAGAGCTTCATGCTTTGAGCAGGGGAAGACTGAAGCTGGAGCGATCTTGAAATTCTTGAATGGCAGCTTAAAGCTCACAGTAGTTTTGTGAAATGTGTGTGACAGGACGGGCAAATTCTCCTCTATGTTACCTCAATGTAAACCTGCAGTAATTGCTTGACATGCCAAGGTGCTAGTTCCCATCGCTTATATTGACTTGAACGGGAACACTGGGAATGGAATGCTTGGAGATACCTGGTTGTGACTCCCTGGCTCATCAACAGGTTCCCTGCTGGCATGTGTGTTTAACTCAGAGCAGCAATAGGTGCGTTGGTTCCCAAGTATGGTTGCTCTGCATTTACAGTGATGCAAACAAGAACATAATTTTTTGGTGCTCATCTAGAGGTGCTGCAAGGGTGACTCTGTTTTCTCCTAGCTGCCCATTACTTGTGGAGATAAACATGTGTGTAATGCCAATATAGAGTTTGCAAATTGTATGTGTGGTGGTGAAAACACCATTGCTGTTTATGCTGGGAGAAAAATAGAACCAAAAGACCATAGAAATAAATATAATTTGTTAAAAATAGGGAATAACATTGATTAAAATGAAAGCCAGTGTTCCAGCACTTTACTGCAGAGAAGTATGTCCCCAGGTTCCTTGCACTTGCCCTGTGATTATACAATAGATTTTAAGTCTGTGATATCTACAAATCTACATCAAAATATATTCTATAGCTGTAGGAAACAGCTCTGAATTGTTAACCTTCTCTCCAGGTACTGGAGGTAACACACTGTGAGATTAGATGTATATTTTCTTCGAGATATACCACCCATTGAGGAGTCCATATTTACATCTTTTGTTGATATTTTTTATAGATTAAAAGAGTCTCTTTTCTGGTGATAATTCTACTAAGTACTGTAATTTGCTGCCACTAATATTTGTCTGAGTCCTAGTTTGCAAAATATATTTGAAACCACTTTATAAAGTCTCATAATTGCTTCTTTGTAGAGCTGGTATAATGAGTAGTTTCTTTATCCAGCCTTTATCCTGTTAACCTTAGAGGTGAGCGACTGCTTGCTGGAGTAGTTGGGGAATGTCTTAGCACTGTTGAGCCATTTAATTTCACTACTAATTTCATAGCGGTGACACAGAATTGGCTATGAGCAAGCTCGCAGTTATTTCAAGGGTTTTCAGTTAGCATTGAATCAGGACCTGATTCACTAAAATGAAATTGAAATAAATGCACATGTAGATGATTTTTTTTAATGCATAAATTGATCTGCATTTATGTGCCCAATCCACATTAAAACATTGACCTGCTGTTGAAGGATGGGAGCTCAGCATATAAAGCAGCTCTAGCATCACAAATGAGAATTTGCACCACTGCATTTGTGGTTAGTTCTCTGCCTTCTTTCCTGTTGCTCTTGTCCCAGCTATGGGGCAACTCCTTGGCTGGTTAGCCAAACCTTACTCTTAGCTTCCTGAAAAATACAGGGTCATGATTTTCAGCTTTTTGGGGCCATTTTTGCAAGATTAGCAACTGGAGTGCTGTACTTTTTAGCATGTAGGATGGCTTTCAGGGTTGCTCTTTCTGCAAAAGAGAAATTCCTGTTACTCTAGTGTCTGCTTAAGATGAACAGAGCTGGCTTCTGCAAAACTTGTCTTTTCTCCAGAATTGTAGAGGAAGTTATGTTGCTTCCCGAACTAGAATTCATTTTAGCCCAGAGCTGGCTGCATTTCAGAGGGGAAGTTGTCTCTTCTTGTGAATGTAGCTTGAAGTGTGCACGAGTGTGGAATCTTGCTATTTCCATCCTGTTGCTTTTGCAGTTACTGTAACAGTTGGATGATCTGAAAGAAGTGTGATTTGAGGGTCGCTAAACATGAGAGAAAGCTTTCATCCTGACATATGAGAGAGTATTTATGGCATGTGCTTATGAAATGCTACTATTCTCTCATCTTATGTATACATTTATAAAGAGGGTAAGAATAAAGTTTGGTGAAACATTGAGGGTTACAGGTGGATCCAAAAACTTGAGAATTAAGTCAGTGATGAAGTGTACCCTGCCCATGAATCATCCTTGTGGGAAGAGGGCCATGGCAAAGAGACACCTGTACTCTGATGCATGAGTGATTGACACTTGACAGTGGTAACTGCTGGAAGAGGAACACATTTGGGGATGGAGCAGCAAAAGCCTGCTGTTCCCAGTGCCCCAGCACCACTGCCAAGCTCCCCTGAACATGCCTTGGGACATCTTATGCCTCCTTCTACCATCTGCCCTTTCTGAGCTGCAAAATCCTGGGTGTAATGCATTTACCTGGGGAACTGCCAGAGTAAATGTGCTTTTATTAGTGAACTGTGGCTGCGTGGCAGCGAGCAGGGACAAAAAATGCTGCGTTATCCTTATGTGACTGGTTTTATCCCTATGCATCTTGCATAGGCATCTAACTACTGCAGCATTTGCCTACAAGCTATGATTTAGCAGTGTGCTAATGCTAGCTGCTCTGTTGTACAGGCATGTGCACTTAATACTTGGGCCACTGCAGGCATTTTATCATCCAGAGGCTGTCACTGCCAAATATTAAAGGTGAATTTTGCTCTGAAATACAGAGTTCTGATTGTGCACTTCATTTTGATCTTTCAATGCTGCTGTCATTAGTGACATTGTCATTTAATGCGGACATTCATTTAGACAGATGTCTGGACCTGCCTGGAAAGCATTTTCAATGGCTGCACTCTCAATTCAGGTCTGCTGCCTCTCATAGACTCTAAGCAAAAGTTGATAGCATTTGAAATTTAATCAGGTTGGTATTGTGCAATTTATCTCTTATAAAATTTCAGTAGCATTTTTGCACACTTTTCTCCACTGTTTAAAAGGAATTCTGAAAAGCCTGGAGTTGGAGAAACGTGCCTGTCCATGCATCATTGCATACTGCACTTTTAATCCTTTTAATCTGAGCTTCATCTCTTTTGTGAAACATATCCTCAAATGTGGAACTTGTTACACCAGACTTATATGAAATTCATAACTAGAACCCTTGTGTACTTGGAGCATTCTGTGTAACTGTAGGAAGTAGGGAAGGACTCAAGATGGTTTATATAGAAAGATTTATGGTGCTAGTAAAGGCTTTTTTTTTAATACTAGGACCAAATTTATGCCAGTATATAGTATAGATTCCTAAACTTTAATCCAGTGTTTTGTCTACATCCAAAACTTTAATGTCATCCTGATCATTAGGGCCTCCCTGATCTAGTTTTGCTGCACACTGAGGAGTGACAATATTGCCCTGCAAGACCCCAAATATAAGCAGCACAAACCATTTTGAAAAGCCTTTTCCCCATCTTTTTCCAGTATTTATTTTAAACAGCTGGTCTTGAAAATCAGAACCTGCACATAATCTCCTTATTGCCCCATCCAGAAATTTCCCCTCCTGTCTGACCAGTCTGTTTTCCAAAATATTCTTGGTCCTTCCAAAAAGATGGTTTTATTCTTCTAAGTTTCAGATTTAAAATCTGGATGAGTGAGAGATCTCGGATGAGAGATGCATTAGCAGAACTGATTTCTCTTGTTACCAGTTCAAAAGGCTTCAGTATGCAGCACAAATGATTCATAAGTATCCATTGTTCAGAGTTCAGGATAAAGAGTTCAGAATCAAAGCTCTGCTTTAATGTGTGCTCATGCATTTCTTTTTTCAGTAAGAGCATTCTCTTCATATATATAGCAAATGAAATTCAGACTTGTTTAAGCTGCAGTTCTGGTAAATTGCTCTGCCTCTGAAGTTAGCTTAGAATATCATGAGAGTTATAGAAACCGTTACAGATTTTGCTAGTATTGCAAAAACTTAGTGCTTAGTTATAATCAAGCAGGAGATGTTTAATAAACAGAACAGCAAAACAAGTGATCACCTCATGTTTTTCCTGGGTTTGGACCTCACATCAGCCCTGCTGGCAGATCCTGAGAGCACAGCCACCCAGGGTTTTGGCTTGTGGTGTTTTCGTTATTGCCCTTTATCAAGTGGAGAGACAGCAAAGGCTTCTAATCTAGGGGCAGATTTCTGCATGGGAATGCAGGGTGACAGCAATAGGCAGTGATTAAGAAGTATTCTGATGTCTAGATGTTTGTCCAAATGTTTGTCATCGGGTAAACTGTGTCCAATATTGCTTCTTTCAGAGCACTTCTTTATCTTTCATTTTAATGTTTCCTAGATCCGAGGCACTGTCACTGCTGCAGTACTGTTTTCTCCTGGCATCTTGTATCATGGCTGAGCATACTGAATGGGCTCTCTAAAACCTTTCTTATCAATGGAGTACAACAAGCCCAATGCAATCATCCTTTCAATTATCTTCTTCATCTCAAGTGTCACCAGATAAGTGCTGGCATAGTATTCTTTGAACATTTCAGATATTGTTCCTTGCTTTTTGGCTACAAATGTATGAATATGGGATAAAGATTAAGATATCTCATGTTTTACCCCTATTATTCACAGACAAAACTATGCTTGATCTCCTAAAAGGTTCTCCCCCCCCCCCCCATCTTTAGTTTCAATTCTCACTGGGGTCTGGGTGATGATAAGAATATTAGGCTAACTCTTGCTTGTTGCAACAGGAGCTGTGCCCTGTAGCATCAGGGAGAAAGCCAGAGAGCTTGGTGCAGTGTTGTGCAGCCTCTGAAATCAACTTGACATGGAGGTGACTTGGCAGGGGGTTGGTTACAGGATGGGGTTCCCCAGATGGGATTTTGTGGATGACCAGTCGGGGCTAGGTGGCTAGATTTCTGCTTACTTAGTTCTGGAGAGACTTTCTGAGGAGGGAAGGAGATTTTAATGTATTTGCCTTGATTTATTTTTACTTGGTGAACAAAACTGAACTCGATTAAACCACAGACCTTTCTCAGCTCCTTAAGTCCAGGAGGCACTGACAGACTGAAGAAACAGGGTTCCCTCTATGCTCTGAAGATTATTAATTCTGTACCTGCTGTTCATTTTGAGCTATGTAAGGTGTTTCTTTGTGTACACCTATGTGCTTTGCACTACACAGGTGGTGCTGCCCTCTGAGCTGAAGTTGGTATCTCTGCCTGGGTGTATGAATGCATTTGGTTCTGGTGCTATCAGAGAGGGCTCATTCTTGCCACAATGGAGGAGGACAGGAGGGGGGTTGTAGCCCAGGCTGCTGCATTTGTTATTATATGAGAGTGAGAGTGCAGTGTGTTAAGGGCTGCATGGATGCTGATGGGCTATGTGAGCGTGCTATTGGTGTCCTGTTAGGAGACTGAAGGAGCAGGAGAAGCCAGCTACTGGTGGGTTTCAGATGCAGAATCAGTAGTAAGTTAATGGTTTCTAGAAGGCCCTATGGGATGGGATGTTAAAGGGGTAAGAAACAAGCATGTCTGTGAATATGGCATCCCTCTAGGAACTGGAAGGTCCAGGGGTTTAGCACGCATTACCTTGGTCATGACATTCACCTCCCTGATCTTAAGAAGTGATATAAAGTTTACAGAATCTTTGTGACAAGAAAATTTTATGTTACTGAAGGCCAGTATTCAGAACCAGAAATCTGGCTCCCCAGAAGCACAATGTTGGCTTATGAAGAGGGTTTTCAAAGTAATTTTTGTCTTTTGTTCATTGCCTTTTTGTTTGGAGGCCATTAGATTGATTTGGCAATAATCTTGAGGTTGTCTCTACAATTAGGAAAGCTCAAAACACTTTTAAAGTTAAGGAATTAATTGTGATGTAGTTATGAAGAGCTTTAGGAAAAACACCAAATATAGCAAAACGTGTGAATCCTGAGGATTGGCAAGTAAGAGATTAGTGTGGGAACAAGAGAGGAATGTAGGCTTCAGTTCAAAGAGTTATTTTAAAGGAATAATATTGAAAACGAAGTGTAATGAAAAACAATTATTCTAATGAAGGACAAACCCAATCCATTGTACTCCAGTTGTGCTTTCTTATGAGTCGTTATAAAGTTATTGGGGGTACAGCAATGGTAACAACAAACACAGGCAAGCAATAGAACAGATGCAACTTCAATCTCTTCATTTAAAAAAATGCTTCATGGTTGCACGCAGCCACGCAAAATGTATTTTCATGCTCACACATTTCAAGCATTTTTGAAAGTCACACAATTGTTTTGGTGAGTTAAGTTCTAAATTGATGAAAATACAATGGGAAAGAGAAGGGCAACCTGGCAGGAGAGCAGCCTGGCTTTCCAAGGAAACATTGAACTATTGCACTGATTGCTGTGAAAATTCATTTCAATTCCACCTCATTTCTTCATTAAACATTTTAAAGCAGTGCTTTCTTGGGTTAGTTCCTGTAGGACTCTCAGTCTGACTTCAGGGTCAGTAGTTTTAAGGACATGGGCCAATTTTCACTAAGCTATGCTGCTTCACTGCAAGTGCAGTTGCTTCAGAGTGATGTTGGAGGGGAAAAAGGAGAATTTAGACTCCTGAGTTATATTGGACTTGTCTAAATGTAGTGACTTTATGTATAATTTGCTAAGAACTGCTACAGGTGGGTGTTTGTTATTTTGCAAATAAGTAAACTGAAATACTGAGTTCTGATTCATAATTTGTGAGTTGTAAGCTCTTCCTTTATGGGAAGGTTTTTGAATGAGCTCAGTTTGTTTGAACACCCAAGAAAAATAATAAAATCTGACACTTGGAAGTGACTTGTTGGTGACTAGACTAAGTCCTGAGCAGGAACCAAAACAAACCTCATAACCTCTTCCTGAGGCAGTCTTGTTGATTTTGGTTTCCAAATATATTTTATTTTCATGAAGAGGGGCAGAAATATTGGATGAAATTGGATTGTAACTTCTTTGCCAGATGTCTAAAGTTTTGCATCAAATACTGGCAAGCCATAAAAAAATCACTTAAAGTTGTTCTCTGCTACAATGCCTGTCAGATGACTTTATCTGGTTTACTGATAGGCCTTGGCATCTAAAACACCACTTCAAACTGAAATGGGAACTGACTATTGGCATTTTGATCTTACCAGCCACTTCTGGTTTAATGTAAGTATGATACCAACTTTAGTGAAGAGAAAAGCTCACAAGAAGATCTTGATTCATCATCATTTCCCAAAGGGCACTTACATTTGAACAAAACAGAGTAAGAAAAGTAAGGTGAGATACCTTCTCTGTTAGCTGCTGAGTCCCCTGTTACTGCATCTATTGTATTCAGGCATTTCCTAATCTCTTAGGCATCTATCTGCATGACACTGCCCATTTACTGTCTCACAGTGGTGGAAATGAAGATCAAAAATACTATGTAACTTAACTAATGCCAGTATGAATTCAGAGAATTTAGTCTTGCATCCCATAGAGCAATCTTCTTCTTCCTCACCACCTTTTCTCCCCATAAAACTGTGTAAGTACTTAATGCACAGCTGAACACTCCTATATTACCTTGCTTGGCAAAAGCAATAAATTCTCCAGATAGTTAATGGCAGTGTGTTGGTAACCAGAATTGAAATCTGACATGACAGTCATGTAGGAATATGATGACTTAACAAAATAGAGGCACTACTGCCTAAGATAGCTCTGAAATTGGATTTCTCTACAGTGCCATAGATAATTTGTTTTTTACATTAGTTTTCAGGGAAACCCAAAACCTGCATGTTGTTCTGCAGTTCAACTAAATGTTTGTTTAATGTCCATCCCACCCAGAGATTTTTATAAGGATTCAGGCATTAACACCAACAAAATGCTTGAGATTATCCTGCTCAGGAGAAGTCCTCACCCAAACTTCTTGAAGTTGTGATGAGGAACTTGCAGAAGCAGTCTTAGAGGACTTGGCCTCTCACATAGTGATAAAGCAAGCTGGGAAATGAGGGAATTTATCCAGTGTATGGTGGCTGGGTTTATTGTTCATGGCCCAATTCTGCAGTTAGCACGTATTCAACACAGGGCATGGTTCATCCTGCTGTCTTACTCCTCCATGTCTCTCCTGCCCTGGAGCCCCTTGCAGCCTTGCTGGAGGCTTGTGCCCCTACAAGCTGTGGGTGGGTGGGTACTCATCCATCTCTGAGCCAGGGTGTGCTCTGCTGTCACTCGTCCCTCTGCATGGCACAGGTGGTGTTACTGGAACAGGTTGGTGGGTTTACAGTTACTGAGCCAATGATCAGCATCTGAGAAGGTGCTTAACAAAAGTGTGTTTTCCTTGATTGTCTTGTATTCTTTAAGACATTTTCTCATTTAATGAAACTGACTCTTTTGTACAATACATTGGGGAAATTGCTATTCTACTTCACTGTATAGTCATTATCACCTTTAATGAGTATGATATTCTGTCTCCAACATTAATCTAACAAAAGAAACAAATACCTGGCCTGTGCTGTGATGCAGGAATCAGTAGGTTAAATACTCATCTCTGTGAATTGTGACACCCAGTCCAGCTGAAATGGCCAGAGCATGGTTGGATGACTGCTTTTAGAGACACTCAGCACACAGATATGTAACATACACATGCATCTCTTCTTGCTGGTTGTGTGATGCTGCTTTTGTGAATGGTCCTTCCCTGTCTTTTGGAATCAACACCTCCCTGAGGATAAAATGCAGAGCAAATCAGTTAGGCACAGCAGAAGATGGGGCATTTTTATACTTTGCCTCTTCATTTAGATTTGATTCCTCAGAAAAGCAGCTTAAAGGGTGTTACAACTGCTTTGATATGGGCTCTTAATTATGAAAAGGTAGCACCAGTAAAGAGTGTTAGGTGAAAAGAGCACAGAGGGGACAGGCAACAGGAACCTTGACTATCAATACATCAAAAGGATGAGTCCAGTAAGACACACTTAGTGTTACAAATCTCTTGTGAAGCCCATGGCAAAGCTATTTTAGCAGCTTTTAAGAAAGGGATGTATGTCAGTCTTATTGTTGTTCCTTGAGGGAATAGATTTTGCACACAGAAGGGAGGAAGAGACTGAAGTGAGACATCTGTCATTTTGTTCCACTGTTTATGATCCCTTAAAACAAAGATGAAAATTAAAGGAAAGTGTTTCTCCTCTATCAAGAGTTCTTATATTCTTCCTTAACTGGCCTCATGCAGAAGATTTTGGCTGGTTTAGCTGGTTGTAATTTTGTGGTGTGCAGCTCTTGTTGGCTTCCCTTGTACCAAACAGATGAGCTATTCCTTTACTGTGGGTGGTATGAAGCCAACAGCTGTGTGTGTGTTGCACTGGACTTAATGTGCATCATGATAACAGAAGAATCAGTCTGAGAAAAGATTTCTTTTGCAATGCTGTTAGCTTTGGATTTATATACTTTAGTAGCTACTGGAGCATTTTCATTATTGTGGCTATTGGTTAGACCTGCTGTAACTCCAGTAAAACCAAGAGACACTGAGTTGCAACACTTACAATATGCAGTATGCACACACAACCTGAATCAACCTAATTTCAGCATAGCAAACACAAAACAAAAGCTGTATATGACTTCTTAGCCTTTGTGCACATCTGCATTATTATAAATGCTAATATAATTCTGCAATGATAAATAATTAAACAATTATGGTCATGAATCAATAAGTTTAGCACATTTTTTCATCAGCAAATTGTACTGTATAAACAAGAAATATAAATTACCAAGTCTAATTTTCACTGAAAATTGTAAGCATTTTATATCTAATAATTAAAAAAGTATTAGAATTCAATGTTAGATACTTAGAACTTTAAAATTTTCTGGTTTTAACCAAACACCATTAAATTGTCATGTTTTATGTTTCTGAATCTGATTAACATTTTGAGATCTGACTTTTGCAATCATTCTCTTTGTTTTCCTCTGCTAGAACCCCCTCGCTCAACCTCTGGTTTCTCAACACAGTTTATCAGCTTGAATCCAGCTTCAGTTGACCTCATTATGTTGCCTTTAAGAAAACACAACGTTTAAAGAAAAATATTCAAGTACCTTTTTTCTATGATTTTTGAAAGGTATAGCTATTTTTATCACATAGGAAGCATTTTGCTGTAGAAGGTGCAATATGGAGGCAGGGCAAGGAGAAAGCTTTTACAACTGTGTTTGCATTTAATTAGAGGTTGCAGGGTTGCCTGTAATCTTTTTTACTCTCAGATCTTTGGCATTTGTAAAGAAGTTCTCACCCCAAATACTGCCATCCAGTTACATATTTGAATAATAATCTACTAATAAAAAACCCAAACCAAACCCTACTCTAGAAATTGGTGTAAAAAATGGTGTGTTTTCAGAGAAAAATACAAGTTTGCTATTTTTTTAAAGGTGTGTGTGTTCTCTATGCTGAACATCTTCCATGAACTAAGGACTGGTCATAAAGGAAGTTACTGCAGAATAGCTGTTCCTGACTGCTTACCATCAGCTTCCTTGGTGGTCATTCTTTAACCTAGGGAAATGCTTGATCTGCTTCTACTTTGTCTTTCAGTACCAATGAAAACCCCATTTAGTCTTAGCTAAGATGTGTTAGAGCAAGAAATTTGGAAAATCAGCAGTTTCAGGGTGGTGTCTGGCATTGTGGCATCAGATCCAAGGGGTACATGTTGGCACCAGCTGCCAATCTCTGCAGTTGTAGGGGCCTCTGAGACTTTCTCCCCATCAGCCAGGACTTGGGGCACTCTGATCTCTCCCTGACCTGCAGGGTGGACACCAAACAAGCAAGGACTCATTCTCCTGGTATTAACCTAAGGGGAAGCTGGGTGGGATTGGTTTGTTGGAGGTGTTGGACTGTATCACTGTGCTGGAAAAGCTTCCCTTCATGGGAAAATTTGGTAATCCAATAATCCAGTATTTGTCTGACTCTCATGTGTTTGGTGATGTGAATGAGTCACAGCAGTGATCCTTCCTGGTGGCTTCATCTGCAGTTCTTCCACAAATACTCAAACTAAGTGAATTAGTGAAATGGCAACAAGATGTAAAGAACGTGACACTACTCCTCAGAAAACAGGAGAAATCAGGAAGGGAATTTGCTGCAGTACAGAAGATGCTGTTACCTGGGAAAGGCAGCTTCACCAGGCACGGGGAGGTGTCCTGGGGTCTAAGATCATTTTGTCTGGCTTCTTAATGGAAGTTTGTTGTGTTAGAAGGGGTCTCCATCCACTGAAGCATTAAAGTTTTATTTGCAGGGGTTTTTATACACGCTAGAAGCCTCAGGAATCTCCACCAAGCTGGGAGATCAAGGACTCTTCTTCCCAGTTTTAATGCTCTCTGGCAGGCAATTAGTTATTTGTATTACAGCACGGACTCACAAAGAGAGCAGGTTTAGAAACGTAAGCAAGTATTTTGCCTTCCGTGGGGGAAAGAAGAAAATATTTTCTTCACCTTCTTGTCTTTATATCCCTTTTTGTTTACCCTGTCTTTTTGATGACTAAGAAAACTACATATGGAGTCTGAAGATCTTTACTTTGAGTTTCTTCCTTGTGTGCTGCTGCATCTGCTCCTCTTCCTCTAGTTTTCCTAGTGCGCCGTGTTTCCATTGGTGGGTGTCAGTGTCTTTGCCTCTGATGCCAATGTCATTCTTCCTGTGACAACCAGATTTTGTTTTACTGTATGGCTCCTAGCAACATGTTTCCTGCATTCTGCTTACTCAGTTGTGGAGTTCACACTTTCAAAGTCTAGAGTTATAGATTAGTCTACTTTCACATACGTGGTTTTGTCAAAACAACTGAAGTCAAATCTTGGAATGCATTCCTTTGCCTCTTGGGAAGTTAGTGAAATGTGTTTTACTCTGAAGCAGGTCTAAATCAACCATCTTTGACCTTCCTGAATCCAGTGCACCCACTATTCTCAGATTCCAATATTAAAAAAGTGCAGAAAATTTTATGTATCTATTAACTGGATTTTTTTTAGGTGGGTAAAATGTTGTGTATTAATTTTCAAGTTACAATATCTGTACTTAAAGGCACTGATATAAGTCCTAAAATCTAAGTGGTAGGGCAAAGACTGTAGCAAACTCTCATTTGCCTCTGATTAAATTAGTGGAATATGTGGAGAAGTAGTAATGCAGTGATACATTTAGCATATTTCTTTATTTTTAAGATATCTGCATTTAAAACACTGGATTATTAGATACACAGTACTTTCAAAAACATTTCAGAGATGTTGCTTTCATGCTTCAAATCCTTGAAAAGCCAAATACACTCACTTCTGAAACTAAATCTTGGTTTTCTCTGGAAAAAAAAATGTTTAATAGCACATATGGCATGATTTCATGTGACATCTGTTTTGTAACAAACAATATTTAGCTCACTTATTTGCTGAATGATACAGTACATGCTGCAAACAAAAAGTCCAATGAACAGTTTTACATAGTTTGTAATATATCAATATTTATTGCAAAAGAATGCAAAACTTAAACATTTAAGCATGTTATTGATTGTAATATGCAAAACATTGATTACTGCACGCTGCCAATGTGAAGAAAGTCTACTGAATGCCTTATGGGGTATGAAAATTAGGTAGATTTCTGAAAGAATAACTGATGTCCTCCCACTGGTGACATTTAGGCTTATGCCCCCTCAACCTAATTTGTGTCATCTTATAGGAGACAGCTGTCAATATATTTAGGATGGTTTAGCTCATAACAGCAGAAATGGTGAGAGACTATTGGCTTAATTGCTTGGAGTGATTGATCCTAATGGAAACAACATTTAGAAACTCAAATGCACTTTCTGTTGGCAGATCTAATAGAATATCATAATGAATTGGAGCATCATGCATATACTGTAGTTCCTGCAAGGACTGCAAAAGGATAGTAGTGGGGGTTTATGTCATTGTTTTCAAATTTGATTTTAATGTTTGAAGTACTTGTTTAAATAATAAAACCAAACAATAACAGAGACATAGTTGGGCAGGAACTAGAACATCAAAATCATGCTGAAACTACACACTGGTACAGCAGTTGTCAAAGGAAGACTGTGTTAAGATAAGTTGGCTGAAGGCACTGAAAAAAATACTAGCAATTGCAGTGCTGTGAAGTGGCACAAGGTTGCTGGGGCCATGCCTGGTGCCGTGAGGAGCTTTGGGAGGATGTCCTGAAAGCAAACCCTGCTGAGTTGACTCATATGGGTGCTGTGGACCCTGACATAATTTCAGCATAGACTCTCCCAAGAGCACCAAAGACACTCTGGAAGTGTGTGGGCTATGCCAGACCACAGCCACTGTTGGGCTGAAGGAAACTAAGCAGGGGCTGATGTGTGCCTGGAGTTGGAGCAGCAAGGTCTCTGGCCTTTTGGATGTTCCTCCTCATCTCTATGTGGAGCTAAATTATTTTAGTTAAGCCCTCCTGATGGTTTGCAGGTCTAGGCATGCCCAGATGTATGGGCACAAAAGCTTGTCCAGCACTCCTAGAGGAGGTGTGTTGGCACAGTTGGCTTGTCTGGTGTTGCAGAACAAGAACCTGCCTGGACAGAAGGGAGGAAGGCCTATGCCAGCTCTCTTTTATCTGGGATGGCAGCAAAAGCTCCAGAGCAGTTGCTCTATGTCAACTCTTTTGTCCTCTAGCAGTTTCGCACAATAACCTCTCGCCTTTATGGACTCGGTCGAACTATAAGTGCATCTGTCTCTGGTCTGGGATTTCTGTCTCTCTTTTTTTTCTTCTTCAATACTTTATAGGAATCCCATTGCTTTCTTCTCCTCACTGTAATTTCTCAGAGACATCTTACTTTTTCCTGAGTATCTGTAGGGAAAGTCAGGTTTATAAAATCTTTTACTCAGCTGAAAATGCTGTGCACTTTGTCCAGAAGCTGTTGACATTGTTCTGTCTTTTGTTTTTCTACTCCTTTAAGATCCAGAGATGTGTAGGTTCTAGGGGGATTAATACAGGGTTACAGATTAAATGGGCTTTTTCACCCCTTTCCCATAATTAGAAAGGTATGAAGAATCGGATGCAAGATTGAACAGTGTAAATCCTCCAAAATTAAAAACATTTCAGAACTGGAATAAATATTAATAAATTGGAGGCATAATGAAATACTGTAGATATGTAAGGGGAAAAGCAAGCAGGAAAGAAGATTTTTATAGACCTTAATTACAGCAGGGTTGTTAGTAAATTTACTGAATTGTAAATGTAAAAGATTCGGACGGCCTGAGTAAAACCACATATTTAAGCCTTCTAAATGAACATTTCTGTTTTTTGAGTAATTTGTACCATCTGTGTCAAAATTCTGAGCCTAAGAAGAAAAAGCAGTGGAACAAATGTTGGTTCCATAAAACAGTCCTAGTTCATTGTTGAAATTGTCACACATTAACATTGCAGGCCATCTGGGTAGACAAAAGACTCTAACCAGATTGCTAAGATGATTTTATTGGTCTGGTATTAATCAGAATGTGGCATAATATTTAAGCAGAAAAAATGATGAGGTGAAGTGGAGTGCCTTTAACTACCCTAACTATGTGGTAGTTGCACAATAATCTTATTACACCATAGAGCACTGTGTTTCCAAGCAAAGATCCTAATTCTGAAATGTAAATAACAAGCTATGTGATATTTCCAATTTATAGTTTAAAATAAAATATGAAACTTAAAGAAGTAATGACTGTTGGCATATTGCAATGCAGAGATTTAAAGGCCACAGAATGGTTATATTAAATTGTGGTATACCCACAATCATGTTGGAATTAACTTTAATTTCTTTTTGTAACATTGTAAATCAGATTACACTTCATCTCAAAGAATCCAGAACTCGTGATTTACAGTTGATTTTCAACATTTTGAATCTCTACACAATGCAGCAGCTTGCCTTCTCTCTGGGATCTAGGGATGATGGTATGTATGTGCATGTATGTGTGTGTTATGTTAGTTCTCAAAAATCTTCATCTGCTTTCTCGCCTTTCATGGGCTATTGGAAAAGTTTCTCTGTTTAGTATTCTCCATGATCTTGTCTCTTTCTAGTTTATCCCCTATTATTCTCAAAAAGCCAGTGAATATTTTTGTGTGCCTCTCCCCACTTTACCACCACTTTGAAAACCCTGTTTGCCCTCTTGTGCCAAACCTGACCCCAGTAAGTCCTCTGAACACAGAGATACACCTCCAACCACAGGGAAAAAACTTATCATGGGAACACTTTAGACCTTCTCTAGTGGGTTTGCTGTGATAGTTACCTTGCTGGAGTGAGGTGAGCAGTGGAGAGCCCTGTGAGCTGGGGAAGCCGTTCTCCCCCACAAAGTTGCCTAGAGGTGGATGGAGCTGCCTCATGCAGAAGACTGAGGGTCTGGCAAGGTGGGAAGTGGGGGATGTGCCCCACCTCTTGCTGACAAGGGAGAGTGTGGCTGTGTGATGATCTCATGCTAGCCTGGTCCCACTAGGTTCCCAGGGTGGGGGAGCCCTGCTGCCCTCAATGCTTGTGCTGCCAGTGCTGCTTGAATGCCAGGCTGGACTGCCAGCTGGGCTTTGTACAGTGGCCTGAGATTTGCCTATTTGTAAAGTATCTCTGCTCCTGATTACTACAGAGAGTGCATTCTGCAGAAGCAGCTGTAGCACACCCCTCTGCCATTTCCCTGGCACAACATATGTGGTTGAATGGTTTCTGCTCTGTAGTTTTCTACTATGAAATTCTCTTTCTCTCAAAAAAAAACCCCTAAATTAAAAAACCCAATTACAAACAATCCCACAAAACTCAACCAAACAACAACCAAAAAAACCACCCTAGCCCCCCCGCAATAACAACAACAGCAACAGAAGCCCAAATAACCCCTTACAAAACTTGTATTAGAAAGACTTACATCTTCCAAAATAATAGTATTATGGTAATTAAACATGACATCTGATGTAGTTAAATAGTACAGATGCCAAATTAATTTAGGATTTTTTTTTGCTTTTTTACTTCAGTTTTAAATTATTAATCTGAGAGCAAGGTGAAACTGGAGGAAAAGAGAGACTGGGGAAGAGGAATGTAGAAATAAACAGACCGGCAGTAGAAGGCAGGATTGCCTAGCAGGATTAAAAAGAAGGTAAGGGTGTTCAGACAGACCAAAACAGAAGGTTGGAAGTCAACACATTTGGACCAAGAAGTCACAAACTGTGGCTGACATTTAGACAGCTAAAAAGTGCTCTGGTTCATGGTGGGGCTGTGAGGTTGAAGAAAGCTGTATGTGTTCCAAGGGGTCTTCAAGGGGCCATGCTGGGCATTTGCTTGGTGCAAAACTTCTCTCCCTTGGGGCAGACCTGGAACAGAGCCAAGCCAACTGGGCTGTGGGTTGAGTTCATTGGCTTGGGCAGGAGCAGACCCTTAGGAGAGTTCCTGATTCATAGCTCAATATTTTCTGTTGGAATTATGCATGCTTGGGAGGTGGCACTTAAAATGTTCTTTTCTTTTGCTGGTCACGATTCTCTGGAGATGTCTTGTGAGCCAATGTTTGCTTGTGACAGGCCAACAGGGTGTTTGTCTGGAGCCAAGGTGATCTTAAGTGTGATGGAGAGAGTATTTCTAAGCATAGACATCTTGGGTAATCATGTTGTTTGATCTTCTGGGGATGTGCTGCTTGGCGTAAACTTGAAGAGATTTTTCTAACTTCATCAGCAGGTTTTTTTGTTTTTGTTTTTTTTTTAACTCAGTTCTCCTTAAGCTTACATTTGAATGCTTAGAGAAGCTAAATCGTGGTGTTAAAAGATGACTGAAATCTTTGCTATTTGATTAAATGTTTTTCATAGTTTCGCCTATTTAATAAGAGTTATCAGTCTTTGTTGTGGAATTATAAAGTATAGTGTAAATGATACCTAATTAAATAAAACATTTGGGATTGTCAGTTAGCATCACTGTGCTGGACTGGTCCTTGATGACACATAGCAATGGTGAGAAAATGTCACTGCATCCACATGAGTGCTGCGCTATCAGCCGCGTACAACTGAAATGTGGATTAAAAGGCTATTAACATAGCCAATTAAACATAGGCATAAACAAACCAGTTAAATCAATAACAGTAGCTACTGTATTACAGAGCTGGTGCTTTGCTGTGGCTCACTTTGCCCATCTGAGGACTGCTCAGATCAAAAAACACGAAGCTGTGGTGTTTTGTGTGTTGATGGTGAGGATAATGCCCAGAGTCAAGGGCTGACCTCAGCTTTATACCATGAACACAACAAAACCATACTGGGGTTTAAATATTATTTTCTTTCCTAGATAAAAAAATGGTTGATTTTTTTTTTCTTCTCTTACACTCCTTTTTGTACTGTTAGATTTGATATGTGTTCTAGGTTTCATGGACTCTGTGACTCTGTAGTTGCTGTAATTGGTCCCTGTGGCTGAGATGTGAGTCTGGACAAGACAAAGAGCATGGGCTATTTGAAAAGGAGATTTCATAGGGCACAGTGAGATTAGCAACAAAATAAACTCAACTGTTCCCAAGTCTTGCACATGGCCACCACATCCAGCACTCTTATTTCATGCTTTCTCATTTCTTTCATGAATGCTAACCTTGTTTTCAACATGCATCTCTCCATCCAAAAATTATGAAGACCCTCATCTTCTGCACCTTTATTTTAAATGTTTTAGTCCATTTTGTGGTATTTCAGTATCATCTCCTCATTAGGTCTTCTGCTTTAGATCAATATAAATTTGTTTTTCTGTCAAATGTAGAAACTAAACTTTGTATAAGTGTTCTTGTCTGGACTATTAAAGAGTAACCCTGGAATGAGAAGATTGGAAGTGCTTTGAATTTTCCAGGTGTTAAATCTCATTTCTTTTCCTGGTCAACTGTCTTAATCCTTTAGTCTTAAAGGATTAAGTACTACCTATAGTAGATCTCATCCTGATGTCAATAGAATTTCTCTGGATTGTTGGTATCCTAAAGCCCAAAGCCAGCAAAATAATTCCTCTGCAAAAAGTCAGCATTGCTTTATTGAAACCCCCATTTGAACAGTGAGGTGAAGCATCACTGCTCTATTTATCTCTTAAGACCACATTCTTAATCACTGCTCTATTTATCTCCTAAGACCATCTTCCTAATGGCTGCAGGTTTGACAATAACAAGAGAGCACTGGGTATTTTCAGTCTGAGATCTTTCATAAGAACAAAGAACTGATGAGATTTGCTCTTGACTCTTCATCTGAATCCATTTAAAAACATAAAATAAAAAATTCTCTTGTTTGTTTTTTCAGTAGTGATTAAAAGAAGTCATTCTGTAAACAACAAATGGAGAAGGAATTATTTGAAACATACTGGGGGTCTCTTCAAAAGACTAGACTTTTCTTGTGATATAGAAAACACTCGTTAGGAAAGCTATTTTGATAGTATGTTGGACTTTGTCCAATTAATGCCTTTTAAACGTAGTTTTATAGAAGACAATGGGACCAAGAAAGCAAGAGCCTTGTTTACAAAGCCAGCTGGGCAGGTGGTTAGGTGGTGGCCTGTGTTACACAAATACTTTGAGTAGATGGTCCTGCACTGGCTGTAAACAAACTCACCCTATTTTCAGTAGCTGTTTTATCCCTGTGGTGGCACTGTAGACATTTTGATGTTGATACCTGAGCTATTGTGTTTCCAGCTAGTGTGAGGTATGTATATCTAAAGTGCTTCACTCCTTTGGATAGTAGTGAAGTTGAGCTCAAGGCTGACTGCTGTGTTGGGCACTGAACTTCTGGCAGTGTATTAAATAAATAAATAAAATTATATATAGTGAAGTATTTGAACACTAAAGACAATTCCAGAAGTTAAAGGTAGGGAGGCAAAAAGGCATAAAGGAGAGTAAAGATGCTTTTCTGTGAAATCAAAGGTTAACACAGCCCTGTTGCCTGCTCTGGGGCTGGCTATATGTTACCAGGTTTGTTTTTAAAATGCTTTCCATATTTTATGGTGCTGCAGGTTGGGCAAAGTCCTACCTCAGATGCCTGTAGCTTGTTGAGAGCATGTTGCAGGTGGACCACGTCCTGGACCTGCTTCTTTTGTCTTCCCGATTCTTGTTCATTTGGATGTTGCAGACTCTACAAACTAGAAAATGAATGGAGAGCTTGATGAGAACTTTAAATGGGATTCTTGAGACTTCTGTTTCTACCTGAGGCAGTATGTGTGCTGAAATTAAACAGCAACAAATTTTGGCATGCTTCCTCTGTTCATATAATCATTCTAGCAGACTGTGTTTTCTTACTGTAAATTTCTCTTATATATATGTATTTATATTTTTATGTTCAGAAATACCATGTGTTCACATGGAATTCTTGGAAGTAATCCTGGCCATGTTGAACCCAGCAAAGCTATAGGTCATTCTGCCCCATCAAGATGTGGAGGGAATTAAGGCTTGCTGCCTGCCCTGATCCTGTTCAATTTTGGTTAATGCTGCTGTGGTTTGGGCTTTTTAGGTAGTGTACTGACCTACTTATGGGTTTTGTGGCCCATCCTAGACATAAGTGAAGGCCATGGGAAGTCATGGTGAGATCCTCTGCTGTCTTCTCCTGAGTCCAGTCCTACTGCTCCTGAGGAGCTCATCCATACTACCTGATGTGACCCAGCTGCTGTCTCAGGCAATGTTCCTCCTTCCTTCCAAATAAGTCCTCCACTCCTCCTAAAATAATGGTCTTTAAAGATCTTGGATGATTCACCCTCTTAAGCAACAATTTGAAGGCTCTATAGGAAAACTGTGTTGATACAAGAGTGTTTGTCTCGCAATAGGGAATTTGGGAAAAAGAATAAAATGAGAGTAAAGAGGACAAGAGAAAAAAGGGAAAAGATTGTAAGTGCTTCAGAGATTGGAACTGACTGAAGAGGAGGAATGCTGCTGGGACACCCTGGGTGCAGTAAGAGTCAGAAAACTGGAAGAGAACCAGAGGTTAGAGGCAGGCATAGTGTGTTTTCCTGGGTGGCTGAAGCCTGCCCGTGGAATGCTTCGGCTCAGAGGGCATGCAGACATTGTCCTGGGCTCTGCCTCTGAGCTGTGTGTTTTGGTCTTTGTAGATTGTATTTAACATTGGGCAGCAGCAATGCTACTGCTTTGTCAGGCTGTCAAGAGCACTGGGAAATGCAAGGCAACTCAGCTATAAGTGTATTCCTCTTTATTTTTACTTTTTCCTTTTTTTCTGTAGCCTTTCTAACAGTAAATCCAGCTTTAGCATGTGATTACTACTTCATGACAAAGCATGATGAAGTGTTTAAGAATGTCTCTAAATTTAAAATTATCTCTACATTGGTCCCTGTTAAGATTTCTAACAATTACCGTTAATGTTTAGTCCAGGGAAACAAGCTTCTTCCATACCATATGGACTAGGCTAGATTTATCCACTGCCTGTTGTCCATACCACATGAGGAACATTTGGTTGAGTAGTGGATTGTCTATGATGTGTCACAGCAAGAGCATGTTGGCATGTACATGCAGCTGACAAAGTCATAGAATCATAGAATGGTTTGGGTTGGAAGGGACCTCTGGAGGTCATCCAGTCCAACCCCCCTGCAGTGGGCAGGGACACCCCAAACTAGATCAGGTTGCTCAGAGCCCTGGCAAGCCTCACCTTGAATGCCTTCAGGGATGGGGCCCTAACCACCTCCCTGGGCAACCTGTTCCAGTATTCCACCACCCTAGTGGTGAGGAACTTCTTTCTAATATGCAGTTGAAATCTACTCTTCTCCAATTTAAAACCATTGCCCCTTGTCCTTTCACTCCAGGCCTTTGCAAACAGGCCCTCTCCAGCCTTCTTGGAAGTTCCCTTTAAGTACTGGAAAGTCACTAGTAGGTCCCCCCCAAAGTCTTCTCTTCTTCAGGCTGAACAATCCCAGCTCCCTCAGCCTGTCCTCATAGGAGAGGTGTTCCAGCCCCCTGATCATTCTTGTGGCCCTCATACACCTACATCTAGTCAATGTACTCGAGGTGTTTTGCTGTTTTGTTTGCCCTCCTGCACTTTGTGTGCATTTTCACATTCCCATTTCAGGGGCTCCATGAACATCACTAAGCTGGAGATGAGCTTCTTGTGCAACGTGCTCAGTGAAGTCTCCTATTTCTCGACTGCAGATCAGTGTAAATGTAGGCCATTAAAGCCATGATTGACTCCAGACTAAGGCTTTGCTCCCAAACAGTTTAGGCACTATTGAAGGCTAGGTTTTTTGTTCTTTGATACTTATGTTTTGTAAGAGCTTCCTGGCAATATCAGCAGTGCAAAATCAACCTTTTATTAATTTATTTCTAATAAAGAAGGTATTTTTCTGGTCAGAGGGCTGAGAACTCCAAGCTCTGCTGCAGGGAAGGTTGCATTTTAATGTGCAGAAATATTTCCAAGGTGTGGTCTGTTTGTTGCTCATTTCCTTCAAAACATCCACAGCTCTGTGGTGTTAACAGTGCGATCAAGGTGGTTATACCAATGTGGCTGTTCTTGTGAGTGGCAACTTACTTCTCTTATTTTAATCCACAAGTGAAATATAGTTCTTGAAGTGATCACACCATCCTGTTTCCATGAGTGACACACAAATGGGTCAGGAGATGAGCAGGGCATTGTGTTCCACAATACAGAACATGAAAGTTGGCTTCAGTGGGATCAAAATGCGTGCAGAATTTTAATGAGGGTTGTCAATTTAAAAAAAAAAAATCATTTTCCCTTTCAGAATTGTGGTGTCTAGCATTGAAAATCAATTCAGATATTTATATCCTGTAGCAGTTGATTTCTAAGCAATTAGAGTAAAACAAAAGTATTTGCAAGTTTTGTGTTTTCTTCAGTGATGTTTGCTGCTTCTTGGATAATTTTATCCATGAAGACTTCTTTTCCACTCTGTCTTGTTGACTCAGCTGAGTTAAAATTAAAGCATAAAATGAAATCTTTATTTAATCATGGTGATAGTCTTAAACTTGAGAGATTTCTTGTATCACTAAAAAAGTGACTTCAAAACTTCCTGAACTTCTTAAAATGCATTCCTCAACTCTGATAATTAATGAAGATATCCTAAACAGTAAAGCAGCTTTTAGTCTGTATTTGAATAATTAGAAATTTAGATTAAATTCTACTACTGTGTCAAGTATGCTACTTAAATTTATTATTTTTTTAAAAAAAATCTCACCAAATGATCAGATCTGTTGCACAAGAGTATTTCTACCTGTTTTAAATGCTGGGAACACAACAGCTTTAACTATAATTTCTTTTTCTTTGTGAAAGCATCTATTCAGTGTTCAAGACTTCTATACAGAAAGTACAAAAGAAAGTTAATGGGAAGGAAAACTGAAACCAACAGTGGAATTCATACAGCTTGGTGAATTAGACAAATATTAATTCATGCAGGTCCTCTGACCAGGTTTCATTCTCCTACTTGGCCCTTTGTAAACTTGCATCCCACTGCTATAGCAAAGCAGAGACTGAACAATGCCAATCATATCAGATTGATACAATAAACTTTGCCAGATAAGAATATACTTGACTCTAGATTTTGAACTTAGCCCTTAATATATACAATTCTTCACACCGTATGTGAGAACCACTGACCATGGCAAAGCAAATGAAGTGTTAATTATCCAGAAAAAGCTCAGTTCTGCCCAGTGATGAATAATGCTGCCTAGATTCAGAAATTGACTTATTTATGTGATTAAAGTTAAGCACATGCTTAATCTCATTGATCTCTAACATCAATAATGGTTTATCAATTCAGAGCTGCAATTGGTGTTGCGAACACAAAGGAGAGATGAGTGGGGTCTGTTTCAACTTTGCCAACTGAACTTCTTGTAGTTTGGGAGGTGCAAACAGCAAAGGATTATTGCTTGGAAATGGGCTTCTGAGACTTCTGAATTCTTTGCTGTTGCTGGTCTTTCCGTTTTTCATTTCTCAATTTCTGTGTGAAATTTTGATCACTATTGTTTGAACCAAATAGGTTTGGGTGCAAACTGTTTCAAGTGAGAAGATGTAAGCTAAGAATAAGCAGACTGGCAGACTCTTGGTGACAGAACAGATTACAATTGAAAAATGATAAATGAAAGATAAAAATTCTAGGGCTGAATGTCTGCAATGTGAGACAAATAACAATCAATAGGATGCATTTGTAGCTACCTGTAACTGGGGAAACAAATAGGAACATAATGGTGCCCTCTAGACCTGGTGCTTCTGCTGGTGTGCATGTGTCCCTTGCATACTTGGGAATATAAATGCCATGGCACCAATATCTAATAACATCTGAGTGTGAGTTCATTTGAACTGCTTAGATACATATGACTGACATATACTACTGGAAAGCTAATTTTGTCTTCCTGTGGCTATTTTTAGGCCTTTTGTTTCTAAAGTTTTCCTTCTGTGGAATACCCTTTATCTGTCCTTAAAATGCACTGGAAAGGCAAGAAAATAACTGGATTAGGATCCTCACCTTTGGTTTTCTGTTGCAACTCTTCTTGGGCTGAGAGTTAGGTTTTTCCAAATGTTTTTTCAGTAGTGTGTATTAACACCTATGATCACCTCTCACAGCTTTTGCTAGAAAAATCTTTATTCAAAAATTATCTGTGCTGGAGTCCACCGAAAGCACAGAAACTTCTAGGCATTTTAGCTGATGGGTTGAGTAGAAAAAAAAAAACCACCTTGCTATTCACATAGTAGATTTCATCACTGGTAAACCTGCAGTGGTTTTATTGAATAGAAATCAGCTTTTAAATTTTTTGTAACTTCAAAGATAAGCATTCTTGATTAGCCTCACAAAGTGATGGTAAAATACTAAAGATACCAGTGTCTACCCACCTTTAATATTAATGGAATTAAATAAGCCTGCTTTTTGTTCCATGATCTTTATTTAGAAGAAAAACAAAATTAGAGCCATTATTGTGCATTAATATCTATTTTCAAACATGGAGAGTTGGGATGGAAAATCTCTAGAAACAATTTTCTGCATAAAGGTTTACTTTGGGTGGGACGAAGGATAAGAAAGCCCTAGGGAAGAAACTACATTGACTTCTGTAATGAGTTGCATTCCAGCTAAATAGATTTCAGTAACCTGAAGCCTATTTCTGGACTGAGGGATAATGCTTGATTTTGGTGACATTGTATTTGAGAATGTACAGTGTCAAGAATACAATACTTTTCCTTTTAATCACCAGTATATCACTAATAAACTCATGCAGTTATTGGTACCATGTTGTGTTAAGGTAGTTTAGAAAGGAAAATAACATAGGAAGAAACCAGTGCCTCAAAGGTGGTATGAATGTTAGATTTCTGTAGTGATGAGAGACATTTGACCAATTCTGGAAAGCACAAACTAAACAAAATTGCCTGATTCTAAAGTTTACTTAGAAAGCTACAGGTAAAGGCAAATGGACCTTTTTTAACCCAAGACTTTCACAAAGGTTTATAAAACTTTCTAGGCTAGTTTGAGGCTAGTCCTCAGAAGATATGGATGGCTTCATTTTTTGGTGATTAAATGATACTTGAATTTCATTTGAATGGGAGAGCTCTTACAAGGCAAGTAGCATATGAAACTTGTTTTATATTTGTCAAGGTAGAAGAAAAAACATGCAGGTACTCTGAGGGAGGTTATAGTGCTGCTTGTTTTTATTCCTCTGCTTGCTAGCTAGTGAGTGATAGACTGAGGAATGCAGCATCATCTATTTCTTTTGTGTTCTCGGTTACCATAGAGGATATGCAACATACAGCAAAACACAAACATTTCCTGCTTTGTTTTCTTGGCAGTTTTCTGAATTCAGTATCTTGAAATTAAAATGAAATAGTGTGAATCAATGTAGAGCACACAGAACACCTCTTTTCTTGATCCTCTGATGAGCATTTTTAGAAAAAAACTGCTGAAATATGCATCATAATCAATCTGATGAACAACCAATGGAGAAGGCTTTTAAATATTTAAGAATCTCTGTGTTGTAGAGAATTGCACAATTTTTTTAAATGAGACTGCAAGTTCCTATAGACTGTCAGAGAAGTCCTCCATATAAGACTTTTGTGCCAGAAGGCTTAAAATACCTAATCCAATCTTATCCAAGTTGAGATCTGCTCTGGCCTCTCTGAAGTACATTGATAATCTTATTTCAGCTCCTGGGGAGCAACCATCTCTTCTCTCCTTCCCTCCTCTAGCAGGATTTGCTCCTGGTTGCCCTTGCAGCCCCTAAGCATCTGCTTCCATTTTCTCAGTTATTCTGGTAGCAGATCTTTTCTCAATCACTTATAGTTTCACCCCAGTCATGAATGACAACTCCTGTGTCACCCTATGTGCTGAGAGCAGCCTCCTGGCCAGCACCCACCTACAGTGCTCTCAGCTCCTCAGAGATGCTGGGCTGGGCATTGCTCTGCTCTCTGTGCTCCTAGAACTCCCTAGTGTCACAGGGTAATCCAGTTTTTAAACACAAGGCATAATTAATATTAAAACACTTTGAGCAGCAGTGTAGCTTTGTAAATAACAATTTGTCATTATAGGAAGTGGCTTTTGCAAGGCAAAGGCTTGAGTAAGGTAATATTTTCAATTGATGCTTCAGTGAAGAGATTTTTCTGGAGATCTGTGATTTACCTGTTACTAATATTATGCTGTTCAACAAGCAGGAAGCAGTACGTAAGAACAGTAATAGTAATCTTAGTTAGAATGATTTTGATGAAAGTACACTTTAATTCACTAATTATGACAGCTAAAAGGCATTTTTGCATTGTGTTAAAATCACTGTCTGTATTTTTACCTCACTCTTCCAGCTGCAGAACTCTTTTTCTAACATGTTTTTAGTCATGTTATGCAAATGCCTGTTTAAATTACTAGGAGTATTTGTTTTCTATTTCTGCCCTGTAAAACATAATTTTAATACAAGTTATTTGTGAAATGCACATTGTAAAAGGAAATAAGGTTTCAGATGGCATTTCTATGATAATTTTACTGCAAATGTTGACCATGTTTTTGTGTTTGTCTGTAAAAGGTAATGCAGGCTGTACATAAGGCATATTTCAAATATCTAATATTGTATGTGACTAAATTAGTGAAGTAGCATTGGCTTCCCTTTGAACAGTTAGTTTAGCACTAATCATAGGGAGTAAAATAGATCATTGCCTAGCACAAGTCTTGCAGGAGGCACTTGCTGTGGCACACACCATGCTGAACCGAGCCCTGCCCCACAGATCACACACCCATGCCTAGCTCTCCCTCTCAGCCTGGGGACTCAGGGTGTACCCCCCTGCCCCGGGAGCTAGGATGCTCCCCACCAAAGATGAACAGGAGCTAGAGGCTGGGCAGCCGAGCCCGTGGAAACATGCAGGGCTGGCACCGCACGGGCAGGAGTAATGTATGTAAATAGCAGGCAGCGAATGCATGAGCAAGCAAGCCAAGGTGAAGGGTGTGCTGAATACCTAAACCTGGCCGTGGTGCTCTGCCAACACGGGGAGAGGGGAGCAAACTTGGGGAGCCTGGCAGGGTCTGAAGGGTTTAACCCCTGGGAAAGTGCTTGGTAAATTCCCAGCCAGATCTTTGCGCTGCCTCATTAAATGCAAAACTGCAATTAAAAATCACACTTTTCACTTTAGATTGATTTGTTTAATAAACAAAGGTTAGTTGCATTTTAAAAAATGCATGGGCAAGTTTGCTGCATGTGGGGAGAATAACAGATATTCCTGGCAAGAGATTGCTCTTAATCAAACATCTCCATTTCAATGGCACTTTGTATTTTTACTTGGCTTGATCCTCAGCCTCTGAATCCAAATGGAAATTTTTTGAAACAAAAAGAGGTTTCTGGAGGTGGGATCCTGTTGTTTGTGTCTCTGTCACACTTTTCAATCAAATGATTTGTACTAGACTGAAGTTTGACAAATCCGCTGCAGTGTCACGAAGAAAAAGCTTCTTCATAAAATCAAAAACACATAGCAGATGCATGTTTTATTGAACATTACTAAAAATAGCACTTTAAACCCTTACTCTGTCTGTAATGCTCTTTAAGGATCTTTTGAACACTGCCTTCATTATTAAGTCTGTGAGCTTTGGAAATAATTTTCTGATTCTTTCTCTCCCACAGATCTTATTTTTCAAAACAGTTGATGTTTGTTTCCTATTTTGCATGCATGCATGGTGAGTGAGTTGTCAGTCAGCTGATGACTGTTCAGTCGTGTCGGACAAGATCCGAAGACTATATCCTTAAGCAAATTCCAAACCCAATATCATGAATATATTTTGAGGGGTTTTTTTAAGGATCTGAGTAGAAACTAGGATGACATTTTGCTTTGCGGTGACTCAACCATCAAAGTCAGGCTGAGGGGAGGAGAGTGCTCTCTCTCTACTTGTTGTCATCCCCACGCTGACCAGTGTGATGCTAACCACATTTCGCTTTTAATTTCTTTTGTTTTGCCCACTAGCAAAGGAAGGTGAAAAGCAGGATGCGGTAGGTGTGCTGGGTCTACAAAAGCAAGGGAGATAAGAGATGCTAAGAAAGCAAAGACCAGGAGGTGATATAAACCAGTTAGTAGGAAATAGGAAATGCAAAGTTGAAACTTTTTTTGGTGAACTCAACAGTTGAATAAATACTTCTGTACAATCAAATATGTTATTGGTTTTACATGACGTTCTAAACAGCAGTTGCTAAAACATGACATGCACAACTACAGTTTTATGATGTTATGGCTTGAAATATATCTAAAAATGGCAGATAATTGGCTTTAGAGGATTCAGCTCAAATATTGCATTTTTTCCCCGTCTGAAACCTTCCTGTTACTGAGAAAGATGCCAAGTATGTGTTGTTCTTTTCTTTTTGTTAAATCCAGTTTATTATCACCAGTGACACCAGTCTCATTTCTGTTGTTGAATTCTCCATCAGGCTGATGGGTGAGAGATTTCAGCACCCAATTCTAGCATTTCCTTTCAGCCCTGCAGTTTACTTTGTTTTGCTCATTTTGAGCCTTGGACTATGAATAAACATTGGTACTACTTAAAAAATGCAGCTACCTACCTATAGATGCAGAAGTAAAGAGATGTGTATCAAAATTTCTTGGTTTTGGTAGTCTGCAAGAAAAATCCCCCACACTTTTTGAGAAAGAAAAAGGGTTAAATGGAAAACAGTTACCTTGTAGAAAGGTGCCTAAACCAGGAGTTGTGAATCTTTATGAACATGGTCAGAGTGAGAGCAGTTCTGACTCAGCTTGTAGACTTTGCAGCTATTTAGCCTGGGAGAGCTTTTGGGTGTGCTGCTGCTTCTCCTCTTGCAACTTGGGATCAGACTTATGACTGTGGTAATTAATTTATATCCATCTGATACATTAACTTCTAGCTTCCATAGTTTCACAACAAGGTGTCCTTGGACAATGTGAAAGTACTTGTCCTCATTCAGGGGTCTATATGCGCTACATCAAAAATCTTAATGGTTATATTAGATATGCAAATGAAAAAATGACATATCTAGCAAGACATATTAGCTGGAAAATAGTTTATTTGGAGCTAGAGGGCTGAACATAAATGACACATATCCTTTAAAGAAGCTTACAAAAACCTTGAGTCTTGACTTGACTCATCTTTGCAAGTCATTTTGATTAGAAATGTGTAAACATGGAAGTTTGCTCTAGAAGTGTGTGAAGCACCATAGTGCCACTGCCCCTGTACTGCATGACAGGGGGAAATGCAACTGAATTTGGATTTGTCACCTTTCTCAGTATCTCACAGAGTGCTCTGGTTGTATGGAGCCCCAAGTCCTCGACTCTCCCAAGAGTGGGTGATATATTAAGACAAGAGCGTATTGCGCAGTAAGACATTAGCAATGAATCTGAAAAGGTATTGTGAATGTTAAAATCTCACTGACTAAAATATACTGATGTTAAAATACAGGGTAACTTTACAAATCACTATTAATTTCTTTGGCTTTCATTGCAATAACATTGATTTAATTCATTAGATTCCTTTCTAAATCTATATTTCAGTTTTAGAGTTGTCAGTTTCTGTTAATGACAATTTTGCCCATCTGTTCTAACATGAAAATGAGGCTTCACGCAGTAGACATGATAGATCTCTAATAGTTGAAGAAGTAGGAATCTTAAAGGTATTTCATTTGGATTAGATCCAATCGGATGCAATTCACCCTTGAAATTAAGCCTAGCACTAAAAACTTTTAATTGTATAATCAAAAAACAGAAGTGTCATATCTTGTCATTTAGGCCACTCTCTATTTCATAACTTGCAGAAAAAAATTTCAAAACATTCCCACTCATTCTCTTTCTAATGACAGAGCCATAATTTTGGGTGTCAGCATATCAGAATTCTACTGGATGTGATTAGAATACGAATTAGTTTCTTTAATTTGGCCATTCAAATGCTGGTAGAACTAGGATAAGTCATTTTGCTAAGCCAGCCCTTGCTACCAAGCTAGGTTACCACTTCTGTTTCAGCCCAGGTTTAAAACTCCAGTTCCTCACCCAGGTCAATCTTCTGAAGGGGTTATTTTTCAAAGCAGTGTGTGAGTCTTGAGCACACAAATCCAGTTAGCAAATAACAAGATTATATTCTGTGCACTGCTTTAAAAATTTACCCCTAATATCCTAGAGATAGGAGCACAGTTATTGCAGATACTGCATACAAGGTATAATTTAAATTTGTTTTTAGTAAGCGATTCCCTGCATTTGTGTAATGCAATGTTATTCTCGGCAAAAATGCTCAGCTAATTATTCAGTCTAGAAAAATAAACAGATCCATTAAAGGCTAAACTACATATTACTGCATGACCTTTGTAACCACAGCGTTTTATTTGCAAATCTTCTAGAAAATTTTGTTTCCATTAAATACATATATGGAATTGTATTTTTTATCACTGAAAGTTACCAAACGTACACTGACTCAAGCTTGGCATATTTAATGTTGCCTCGTAACAAAGGAGGTGGTTCCTACAGTGTGCTTTTTGCCTTAGACTTCTCTTGAAATTCAGAATATACTAGGAGAATCAGACTAAAGAAGCTCCTACAGGACCAGTTTTCTAATTTCTAAATACAAACTACTGAAAATTTTGCTTTTCAAATGTAATACTTCTAACAAATTAAAAATCAACAAAAATATTATGCTTCTATGTTACCTGTTCAAGTGTATAGAATGTACAAAACCTTTAATCAAATACTCAGGTTTGCTCAGTTTTAAATTGTGTTAGTTTAATAGTTTCTATTCTGCTGTTTATATTAATGACATATTCCCATCTAAATATATTGCAGTGCTGAAAAGCCATCAAAACATTTCTAAGGTTGAATGAGTGCAGTTGCATTCATGATTTTTTAATAAAATGATCTCTTTCTATTGAACTGCTTTTTTTTAAACAGAGATTGAGATTGTATAATATATATATACATAGTTATAGGAGCATTATAAATACAAACTGCAGCTTCATTTACTGTCTGAATGTTTGATTTCAGTTCATAGCTACACACTGGGCTGAGAAATGAGTTACTGTACGTAAAATATGAAAGCAAAAGGAAGAAGGATAAAAAATGAGATGCAATTGATTATGGGGTTTTTTTTTGGCACATTGATTAAAAGTCTTATTTGAAGAAGCAACTGATAATTTGCTAATAGTGATTTTTCCAAGAACTAGTGTTTCTAAAAATGATTTTCATCTCTTGTCCTTTTCCTCTTTCACATTCCAGCTTACATTCTCTACTTTTTAATTCTGGCTTCTTTTGTAGATATTTGATATTTGCAGTATATGTATAAAAGCAGTTTGATATTGGCTAAATTTGGACATAGTCTGTGTAATGAATATGAACATCTGCAGTAGAATGAAAAGCAGCATTCACCAAAATCCAGGTGTGAAGTACCCCAGTTAAGCATACAATTCTGAATGCATGATTTATTTGTTGTATTTTGTTTCTTTCCTCTGTGTGGAACATTTATGAAATTTACAGATTAATTAGGTATTTAGAATTTTCTTTTAATTTCTTACTGCTTTTTTCCCTCTGTACTTTCTGTGCCTGTAGTTAATCTGCTCATGGACCTGTACCTTTGGAAGTTCTTTGGTTAATTCTCTGATTGCATCTATTTAAGCTGGTAGCTGTTCAGGGAAAGCAAACATGAGAGAGCAGATCAGATGAGATCCCTCTCTTGAACTGGTGACAGCCCAAAATCTGTGCATAAAATAGATAGGCAAAAATGAACCCCAAATATTCTAAAGATGAGTGAGTTGGGAAGCCTGAGGTGAGCACATGGTGTGGAGAGCAAGAGCTGATGCAACCATGTCTGTCACTGACCACCTTCTGTAGAAGTTTTCATTCAAGAAACCATCTCCAACCAAATTCAGAAGGGGAGTGCTAGGTCAAAAAAAAAAAGTAGTTAACATCCTTGAAAAAAATGTCATGGGTAGAGAAGAGAGATCCTGGAAGTGGTGCTGCTGGAGCTCACTACCAACCAGGAGGCACCAACCATAGGGGACCAGAGTCTCATCCTGGCAACAGCTTGGTTTTTTAAATGTCATTTCTCAGAATCTGTGAATTCTTACCATGCATGAGGGGTGATCCATTTCTTTATCTAATATACTAGTATTTCCCAATTCAATTTTAGTCACCCTATGACACCCAGCTACAGCAACCTGCTGCTGTTCTGAGCAGAAGGCAGCTTGTGCTTTGCTGGGCCAGGTGTCCCTGAGGAATACAAGTGCTGTCCAGTTGCTGGTGGTAGAAGTGAAACATCAAATGAGTAGAGATGCTACCAAAGCTCTTGCTTGGTGTGGTGTCAGTCATTTGACTCATGAGGAATTCATTTAGAAAACAAACTACTGAAAAAAGTATTTCTCTCTGGGAACCTGAAAGGATTTGATGTTTACTCAGACTGAGGGCCTGAGTATGAATATCAATTTTTAAATGAGCGCAATATATTGCATGGCTAGTTCATCAACTTCAAAATGATATCACTAAGTTGCCTTAGCTTTGGATTTGAAACCATATACACAGAAAAGCTCTTCCCCCACAACAGGTAATTTAGATAATCATGCACATAATCTAAAGGTAAAATGAAGTGTATATTTGGGTTGATCTCAAATGTAATCTGTCTAGAAACACATTGAATTCAGAAAGACAATGTATGGTGTGCATTATTGAATTTCATGACAGAATGCTGGCTTTGTCCTATGGCAGGTGAAGAGCATATCACAGTCAGGCTGTCTAACTTGCAGGCAGCTGACTTGCTTCCCTTCGGAGAGTACAAGCAGAACCTGAAGGCAGGTGATCTTCCTCCATCAGCTGTTTATGTAGACTAAACTTAAATGCTCTGGCTGCTCTTCTGCAGGGTGAGCTTCCTCCCACGTACAAACACAGAGGGAAGAACGGGGCTTATAAGGGCAGTAGAATGGAAATAAGTAGCAAAATTCCTATAGACGGCTGTCTGCTGTTTCACTCTTAAATTAAGAACGTGATACCTAGAATGTAATAAGAGCTGAGTGATAGTTGCTAAGGTTCATTGTGCTTAAAGTTTAGGAAAGTTTTCAAAGGTCTACCCACAAGTTAGCACATAGTTGCTAAAGGGAAGGCTGTATGCCATTGCGTGGATTGAATATAGTAATCTGCTCTGTGCTCCTAATAGTGCAGGTAAAAAGACTGTCCTAATCAAGCCCAAATGCTAATATGTATAAAATCTTTACCTATCTAAAAATAATAAAATATTTTGCTCCAATTAATTCTGATTGTGCTGGTAGAACATATAATCAACAATGTTATGCAAATAGTTATTTTTGCAGTTGAAATCAATAACTTATTTTCTTTTGTAATAGATAAAAAAAAATAGAAAAAAAGGTTATTATTAATTGCTTATAGAACTAAATCTTTGTGTGGAAGCCTGCAGGTATTAATCTCATTATCCATAGTTTCCTTCCAAGTCTGTATGACCATGATTGTTCATGATTCAACCACTCAAGAAATCTTGCCAAAGACTTCTATTTTGGAAGTATTTCTTGGAAGTTGAATGAAATTAGTTCTTTATGAGCTAAGTAATTGTAAAGTTACATTATTCTGTGGAAAGAGATAACTGATAAAATCCGACCATTTCCATTTTAAAAGGGCTGTTCCTTGCTACACTGAAGTCATGATAACCCTCATACTTGGAAATCTATAGCTTACCAGCTACATATACATAGTCATGAAGTATCAGTTATGCTTACTGATAAAATGACTTTAAATATTGATTATAAAATAACTTGTGTTAACAAAGCATATATTGCTTGCTCATGCATATGGTATTGTTTGCTTCACTTGAATTCCTGTATCTCTAATTCCTTTCTCATTTTTGTTTTATTCTCTTGAACAACCATTGTTCAACTTGGTCTGATCAGTACAGGGGAGAAGCTTCACTAATTCGGCATTAATGACAGTCCCTGCTGACTATGCTGCTCACTGGTCTCCTCCACACAAGTCTATTGGTCATACCCTACCCTTGGAGGGCTTGCATAGTTTCTCACAGTCTTCAAGTAACTAGTGGTGTTGTCTTTGTTACTGGTCATGTGGCCTTTTCCTGGATGTATGCTCTTGGCATCCAAGGGAGGCATCTCCAAGGTGGAGATGATACCTCTTTGAAGAGGTACCATTCTCTTACAGCCATCCTTCCCTTACATCCACATAAACTAAGCGGTAGGAGGGCATGCAGTATCCCAGAAAAGGGCTGTGAGGTTTGACCCACCCTGGGATAGTTATTGAGCTTCCTTACCCTTGCACATAGTTCTAGATACATAATGCTGATCTTAATGGCTATGTGGTTGCCTTTGAAATCGTGGCTGTCAAAGCAGGCTTGAATTTCATCTCCAAAATGATGAGCTGGTTTCTGCTTTATTCACAATCAAATTGTGTACAAACCCATGATTCTTCCATAATTTTCTTTGGTGTTCTTTTCAGCAAGGGAGAATTGACAGATCTAGAGTATAATCATCAGAACTTCCATTTGTAATAGGAGTATCCGATTTCCAGGATATGTTCTGTGGTAAAGATTACTGCTTTAAACAGAAAAAAAACACCAAACACAAAGTCATCAGGAGAACTATAGCACCATGCAAACCAATTATCTATACTCTGAAAGTATGTATGATTTTAATCCATGCATTTCCAAAAGTTTGCAATATAATAGCAGACTGTCCAATATGGCATAAAACATCCAGCAGATAAGAAGCAGCAATTCCATTAAAATACTGTGTTTGTTTTCCTGCATATACGTTCAAGACAACAGGGACTGTTTTGGTTTCTATAGGAGAACATAGGATCCCACAGTCATAACTCCCTGTTTTACATAGGAATTTGGTCACATCACTTTTTGAGGGTGCAGATATTAACACATAGTACCGTGGCACACTGCTGTTACAGGTTTCTTCTGCCTCAACTGCAGCCATAGGGAGACTTTGCCTGGCTGGGTCAGGCCTGGCCACATTTTCTGTTGGACTGGCAAGAAACCACCTACCTTCACTATCAGTTCCAAAAATATAATAAAATAAATACATAAATCTCCTTCGGTTTATAGACTCTTTTCCCAATTAGCTATGCTGGGGTGTGGTTAACACAAACTAATCATACTCTGGAGTGCTAAAATGTACATGGTGTAGCAGAGTGCCTTGCATCTCCTGGGGTGTGATTATTTAATGATAATGATGCCCCCTGCAGAGGCACCTTATTGCTCTTTTGCAAAAACAATCTTTATTGAGGGGAATTAATTGCATTGTTGTTGATAGCAAGAAATAAGTTAATATTTTGAAATGATCTTTCTGGTTTGCACAGCTTAAAGGGATGTTCGCACAATTATGTCAAATAAATGACCTGCTTTGAAAGTTTCTCCATATATTAGGTCTGGATTCCAAATCCACTCTGGATATATGTTCTCTCTGAAGATTTGATTTCACTGGGAGTCTTGGAAATGCTCAGAAGAGTTAATCTCTCTGTTCCATGGATACCTTGTATTGCTGCCTAAAAATTGATCTCTTCAGGGTCACTGACTGTTTTCTAGTTAGAGGCAAATTTGCAGTTACACTGGAATCCCACAGCATATTTACTGTATGCAAAGTATCTGAGAGCAACTTTTATGGTAGGGTTTTTAATTAGTGCAATGTATAAAAGCAGCAAAGTTAATAAGGATGAAATTTGCTGGTATGCTGGCTTCTACAGAAGGCAATTGCTTTAGAGTCATGGTCATAGCCTAGTCTTAAATATCTATCCATATTATTGCACTGATGCTACATAGATTTTGGAAGATGCAGCTCACAGTTCCCAACTGAAAAAAGTATAAGCAAGAGCATATACTTTACATACTCCTATCTGCCCACTAATTTATCTCCAGAATAATCTCTAATTTACTTAGCTCACTGCTAATGTTTGCTACAGTAGTTTGGGTTTTGTTTCTCACTTTATGGGAATCTTTGCATCATTTTTATCACCTGCTTGCTTTTTTATACTAATGGTTCTATACATCAGCATTACAGTAATAATCTAGGTATATATTCATTGTAAAATAATGATTAACTGCAGCAGGATGGATGTATTTACTGTGCATGCAATGTTGCAACAAATGAAAATATCAGAAATATGTGGCCCTGTGTCAGCATGTGTGTAGGCATACCTGAATGTATGAACATGAATAAAACAAAGCAACTTGGTGAAGTCACCTGCAGTTGTACCTGCTCTGTGTGTGGGACTATGAAGGAGGATGCAGAAACCTGCTAAAGGGCTGTAGCAGGCAAGCAGAAGTGAGCAGGCTCCATCGCTGTTGCTGTAGCCTCACTTCTACTCCAGGTGACCCCAGCATGAGGTGGATGTTTGGGTAACAAGAAAGTTTTGTTGGTCTCAGGGAGTTTGGCTTGCTCCCCCTTCTTGCTGGAGATACTTGGTCTCTCCTAGCACTCTGGATGAGTGTCTTACACCTGCCCCTCTGAGAAGGCAAATACTGTTTTGTAAGGCACGATCATCACCTCCCCTTTGAAATCCTGTGGATTGTAGGACAGTTCAGCTTGGGAGGCATATCAATCTCTTCCTATGTGTGTGTGTTCATGCAGGTCTCTTAAGGAACTGCTCTAGTAGCTTTGGGGAATTTTCGTTTCATTGGTCTTTTCCAGGAAAATGCCAGGTGCAAATATTCCATCACTTCTCTGCCTGAAGCCCAGACCTCTCTGGATCCTTTCTGATAAATGATTCTAAAATCAACCTGTTGGTATATTTTTAACAAACTGGAAAATCCAGGTGAACTGTTAATCTGTTCTTACCCAATGTAGCAGTTTTTGTGACTAATGTTGTTCCTCTGTTAGTAGTACTAATGTAGTGGGGTTTTGCAGTGAATACATTTCATCTAACATTAAAATTGTCTGAGAGGCACAAAAAAAGTCCTGCCCAACCTCTACTGTGGATATCTATATGTTCTTCAAAGTCACATCTTCTGTTTACATCACCAGAAGTTTGATGTGTTTGTTTTTTGGTTGGTTTAGATTGGATTTTTTTGATAAACAGCCCTAGAAAGAAGTGTGTAGTACCTTAATTTCACTCTGAGACCTATGATACTTGCATGGTGATATTTTTCATACAGGAAATAACACATTTCTTGAATGACCACTGAAATTATTTTGTTTCCACTGTCTGATTGCCCCTTATGTTTCTTTAAGCCAGAGTGATCAGTAGTGGGTACAGCTTGCAACTGGAGAAACTCTTTTCTGCTGTTACAGTCACAGGGACAGGGGAGAAGTGTATGTCTAGAACAGGAAAAACTTTATGAGGAAAAGGGATTAGTTCCCAAAACAGTATGGTGTCTGGCAAAAAAATATGGTGGCAGAAACTGTATCATGAGAGAGGGGGATACTGGAGGAAGAAAACTTGATACTTCTGGTTGTATGAACATTGTGCCGTCTTATTTCAATAACTTTTCAGGCTGCCTATATAATGCCTTTTCATCATTTTGGTACCTGGATAGAGCCTATTTGAAGAAAGGTTTGGCTGATGACTGCATTCAAACTTTTCAGTTTGGTTTATTTTTTTCCTTAATACTTTTCATATAGGAATAGCATCCAGGTGCACAATCCTAATGGTAGTTAAGTAGGATTGGCTCACCAATATGTGAGCAGCCTGCCTTTCAGATGTAAGAAGCAAAAATCTTGGATCAACTTCTACATCAAATACAAAATATTAGATCTGGATAAACTAATTTTATGCTGTGTAAAAACTGGTTGCTTCCTCTTCAGACAGTGAATGGATATTCTGATTTTTTTTCTGTCTTTCCAGCTGGAAAAACAGCTGAATGTGAAGTTGCTTGAATGCAGGTTTCTTATTTTCACAGAAAAAGGATGGACAATTACATCATGCATTTCAATTATGTCAGCTCCTACAAAAAAGGAACATCTTTGATCTGTCTCCCACTAGCTAAATCAGTTTTAATACTATGAAAAAAAAAGTCTTTTTTTTGAGACCTGTATGACAAAGTCAGTCATTTTCTAGAGCCTTGTTTTTTAGCTTTGATAGGTAATTAAAAAATTGTTACTTTCAGAGATGCTAGGGATGTTGACAGAAAGTCAAGGACAAGAGTGTGGCCAAAGAGCAATAGAAATCGAGAAAAGCAGTGCAGGTGCTGGAAGAGATGGGATAGGTTACAGATGAAGCTGAGGGAAAAGACATTCCACAGTCATAATTTTGCAAGAAGGCAAGGGAAAGCAGGAAGGGATTGACAGTGGGAGCTGGTTCCTGATCTGCCTGGTTTGGGAGATAAAAGTGGTATAACTTTGTGAGAACAAAACATGAAACAGAATAAACTAGTACAGAGAACCAACTCAGTCCTTGAAAAGCAAAGAAAGCAGTGTGAAGCCTGAAGATGGAGAACTGGATCTGCATCAACTCAGGTTATCTCTCATTGGGTGTTGCTGATCAGTACCAGGTAGGTTTGTGGGAAGGAACAGCACGCTCATGTTCTTGAGTATCAAAATCAGTCCTATGGATCCATTTCAGTAACGAACTGCTACTCTGAGCAGTCTCATGGAAGATGGTGCTTATAGGAGCTGTCTGTAGATAGTCCCTTGGAAAACATCTATTTGACCCAACTTAGGTCACGGAATGAATGAGAAGTTGACAATGTTGCTGCTGCGGGTTGCAAAGTGTTTGAAAGAGTTGTGGTTTGGTTTTGTCTGGTTTGTGTTTGGTTTGGGTTTTATAAGCTGTAGAAATCAGTGAGAGAAGCTTTTTTAAAAAGTTAAAGCAAGTATTAAGAAAAAGATGCTTTTATTGGGAAATGTGTGCCTTGTCTTGATTGACAGTCTTCACTATTTTTCCTCTTGCCTTTATCTCAGATAACAAGCAGAGCTGATCAGTAATTTCCCCATGAAACAGGAATAATAAGGCAATCTCCACCTGATTTATTGGCAGTGACGATGGATACTGAATCTATCTGGAACTCCTTCTCTCTGCTGATGGTGGTAGTGGACCAGTGCTTGAGGGGGATAGGGTGCTAAAAATGAAGACCTTCAAAGATAGGAAGGGCCATTCTGGGGAAAACAGAAATCTCTTAAAAGCTGTATTGTATACATATGGGTTTGTTTAATGTGTGGCATATAATGCAGTTAATCTCCTTACAAAGTCACTGCTATAGAGCAATATGAAAGGAAATCCTGATAAAAGAGAGCAGTGTAAATTTGACATTGCATGTAGCAGTCAGCTTTGCATGTTGTAATTGGAGGGGACAGGATAGTTGTTTATTCAGAGGGGAGAATGATGCTATAAATTTCAGGTATGAGATTAAAAAAATAACTAGACTTCATTTTAAAATCTCCTTCCCCTTTATTCCTTTCCACATCAGCCACATTCCTTGTTCAAGCTCTTTGCAAAGGAGAGGGAAGCTCTGATCCTGCTCCATATGAGGGAGTAGGAAGAAAATGCAAATGGGGGAGGCAAGAGCCTCTGGATTCCAGATGTGGTGCTCTGCAAGGCTCATGTTGCCCTGTCTCCAGCAGTGATTCTTCTGAAAGTCTCATTAACCTTGTGAAATTGGGCAGGAAAAGGCCAAGAGCACGGTCCTTGCAGAGTCCTTCCACCTGCTCCAGGCTTCAGAAGGGGTGTGAGGATCTGGGATGGAGCTCAGCATGTGTAGCCTGCTAGGGACACTGCTGTGACTTGCCATGAGTACCTGTGCCATGTCTGACACAGAGGAGATGTGCTCTTGGCTACAGAGATGGGGTGCCCTGCAAAATATGGAAAATGTTTTCCAATCAAGAGAGAACTCTGTATGCATAATAAATGTGTGATTTTTCTGATGGCTACCCACAGTAGAAATGCTGCAGAATAGGCTGTGTCTCTTGTCAGAGCACTTAAGTTAAATAGGGGCACTTTGCGTCATTGTTTTGATCTTCAAAATAAGAGAAAATTGAATGCAAAGAGCTGTAGGGAACTTTCAAAGGCACATGAGCAATTAGGAGCATAAGTCCTTTTGGCTGAATAATCACTTCTGAATATTTTTCTTTTCCTGTATCCTTAACTCCCCTTAAAGTACTGATGGCAAAACAGTCTGGGAAAACTTGGCTTCCTCAAGGTTGTTTGTCCTGTTGGTGGAACCTTGGATGTTTCAAGCTATTTTAGATTTCCTCTGTTATACTGATGGCTGCTTTTACTAGGTTGGTAAAATAAAGATCTTTAATGTCCTGATGCTGACAAACTTCTGTTTTTGTGGGAGTCTCTCTCTAGATCTTTCTATAAAGAGGTTAGTGTGATGGAGATTGACAGGTATAAATGGCATGTGTGTGCATGTACAAAATTTTAGAGAAAGGAAACTTTCCTGCTTAGGGTATAATATTGTTGGCTGAGTCTACATTCCTCTTCTAGCTCCACCATCCAGAATTTCATATAACTGTAAATCTATTATACATGCACATGTCCTCCTTAGCTCCAGCCATGGCAGGAGTTGCCTGAGCCTTTTTAAGGATTTTTACTGATTTTTTTATAAGTACAAACAAGTATGAAAGTCTTGCTTATGATCTCCATAGTTCAAAGCTAGCTTAATGGTACAGGTTGGAGTTAATGTCATACAATGGCTGCTTAGCTTACACTCTTAAATCTGAACCACATAGGATCATAGAATCTCCTGAGTTGGAAGAGACCCACAGGGATGATCGAGCCCAACTCCTGTCTCTGCACAGGACAACCCCCAAAGTTATACATAA
>VWZO01010557.1:894438-909438 GCA_013396975.1 Bucco capensis | reverse complement strand
CTCTCTCTTTTCATACCTGCTCTTCTCCTTACCCAGTCACTGCCCTTGATGTCATCCTATTTCTCCTGTGCTAAGCTTCCAAAGTACTCATCCAGCAATGCATGCAGCCAGCTCTGTCCTCCCGCCGAACTGCTGAGCGTGCTCGTGAGGAGTGTTTTCTTGCCTCCTTTCCTCAAACAAAAGCAATCCTTAGATTATAAGAGATATAAGAGAGAGTAGAGGAAGGCGTTATGGGTTAAACTACCATAGGGTGTTCTACCCATTCAATTTGGATTTAGATATGCTATTTGTACAGAGATGAGTTTGGAATTTTGATGTTCAGATGTGCCCAAGGTTCATTACAAGTTGAATTCTAGGATTCTATGAGAGTCAATGGGCCTTTTGAAAATCCCAGCTTTTTTAACCAGTATAGCAATAGAGATTTTCTTCAGGGTGGAGGGAATTCCTGTTCAACCCTATGCATGGGGCTAATCACAATAAAGTTAGATTTTTCTAGTGTATTTAATACAACAGTAAGCCACTCATCAAGGTGCAATGAAGCACACAAGTTTCCTAGAAGCTTCGCATGCATGTGGTGCTGAATCCTTGCTTATTCATAACAGTAAAAACAAATGAAAGTCCTCTCAGACAGCAGATGCTGCATAAGAGTCAGTTATTTAGAGCAAGAGTGATTTGGTGGACCTAGTGCTGTTAGAGTGCTGTCCCCCATAGAAGGTAATTTAGAAGTCATATTTTTAAAATTCGTTTTTCCATAGGTCCTCTTCTTCCCCCAGCTGAATGCATTTAAAGTAAGAATAGAGACCCATTGATTATTCTGGCTTCAAGGATCAGAAAGAAGTAGGGACTAATAAAAAGTTCTCTGGGCAGGAGTGACAAATGTATTTACACCATGACTAGTGCAGGGTCCCCTCAGCCTGTTGGGGCTGTGGGGTTTTCTTATGATGTAAATAATATTAAATTGTATTTTAGAAAGCATGAAAATGAGTTTAATGGCAGTTTTTAAATCCTTATCTTTTTAAGAGCTGTTTTCTAAATTTCTGGGGCAATTTAAATGCAGCAAAAACATTTTATTGTTTTGGTTCCTCTAGAGAATTTTCATTAGTGAAAGAGTTTTCCTGTACTGTCATAAATATAACCTTATATTTAGCACGGGTGTTTCTGAGCTCTGTAGGGCCCTCTGGATGAAACCTTCGCGCAGACAGAAATGCTTATGACTCTTCTTGCTGTTTGGGCCTTTTTTCCCCTCATTGGAGCAAAGATGCATGAAGTGAATGCACCTGAAGAGGTGAGTACATCTTCCTACACACCCTCTTTGGAGGGGTTTTGAACTGTGAACCTGCAGGTCATAGGGAAGAGCTGCCCCTGGTTCCTCTCCTTGGCAAATTATCATCTGCATTTTGCAGACCACTGAGGGGATGAGGGCCACATTGTTGGCATGCAAATGGCATCTGTTAGTGCAGACATCGTGATGAGTGGCATGATGATGGGGAGGATAGCATCAGATAAGTTACTTTGGGTCTGATACTGTAATTTCTTAATGTTTCTGGTAAATCTTTGTAGACTTACAAATTTATGTGCCCCTATGAAGGAACAAACGGGAAGGCTCAACTGGCTCTATGAGAAGTCTTGATCTTCATACTTCTGACCTTAAAGAGGAAGAGGCCAGCAAGAGAAACAAATTGTGACAAACAGAAAAATATAGTAGCTAGGGAGAGTATATGCTTTTTGCAACATTTAAATTCCCTCTGCCAATATTCTTAAAAATGCTACTTCTACTAGCTGGCTATGGACAACCTTATGCATTTCTGTTCATACAGGTCTGCAAGAATTAAAAGCCAGTTGTATGATGAGTTTTAAGAGCATGAAAATAGTTCTTCCAGATGCTGTTACAAGCACAGATTTGCAATCCTTAAAACGTAATTTGGCCTTCTAAACACAAAGAAATTATGTCTGTCCCTGGTTTGCTAAACATCTGTGTTCTTATTCTAGTGGATCATAACTTTCTCATTGCCTTTTCCCCCCTTCCCAACCCTACAAATAGTTGCCCAAATAACTAATTTTATTTGTTTCTCTGCTAAGCTAGGAACATCTCCTTCTGTTTCTTTAGCTCTGGTGCAAAAAAAATATTCCCAAAAGTAAGAAGGCCAACGGTTGTCAAATCAAGATTGAATCATCAGCTTTATTCTGTCATCATCTTCCATATCTTTTCTATGGCTTTACGGAGAAATACAATAAGCTTAATTTCTCTGTGTCGTCATGTGCAACCTGCTTATGAAATCTGAATTATTTTGTGGTCTACTGTGGCAGATGATGTCTTTGCACTTCACTCACGGCTTTTGCTGTCCCTGATACCTTCATGCTTCATTCAGATTGCTTTGATTGAGGACAAAAAGTGATTATAGATTGTGTTTACTGGCAAATTTGACTTTCTCTCCTCCTTTCCTTGAAACTTGTAAATATGACCAATACAATGGGAGAAGACCTCCAGCCAGCCTGGTAGGCCGCAGGCCCTCCAGGACTTTGCAAGCCTTGTGGTAACTGGTGAAAAATCCAATGTCAGTCATGGCTTATTACTTAAATGCATTCCATAACTTTGTCTCTTCTTTCTCTTCTCTGCTAAGGGGATTTGAGTAGGATACAGGAAAAAAAAATAAAAGTGGCATTTTCTACAGGAAATGGCCCTCACGAATACATCTCTGCTAATAATTACAGAGCTGGTTTTATTTTGTTCAATGCACTGCCTCAGTTTTGGATCCACATCAAGAGCAGCATATGCTCTCCAAACTAAAATATGTGCATATCTGATTTTTGGAAAAAAAAATAAAAAATTTAATTGATCTCTTCCTACCCTCTTCCCTCCTCCTCATTCTCTTCCTGCCTTTTTTGCCCATTTCTTGACTAATTCCATCATATAGTAAGCTCCCTATTATGAAAGAAATCCGAATTAATTTAAATATAAAATATAAAGAATTAACCTTACAGCAAAACAGATAACAGAAAAAAGAGCTAGTTTTTCCTCTGTCAAGTGACAGCCTTCTCGTTTATTATCATTTTAACAAATTAAGTTGCAAAATTGGCATTATTTCAGAACTGTACAAAATGTAATGACTTTGTGAAATATGTTGAATTTTTCAAGTATTAAAAATCCCTTAGTTTTGAGAATGAATTGCTGGAAATGATCCTTAAGAATCCAAGGGGTTTTGTGCCATTTCTATACTGTGTACAAAATCTAATGGCATTTGCTGAGTTAATCCTGGATATTCCATTGTTTTGGTATTTGTACTCTGTTAGTTAAATACAACATGTGTGAGAAAATCAAAGGGAAGAGATGCTGTTAAAACAGGAGAAAATATTTATCCCTTAGATGTAAGAAATACTCATCACCCAAAATAAATCTGGCTTAAACCCATAAGTATTAAGTAAGTTTTAAGTTAAAATAAGTTTCCAGTCTTAAACCTCTCCCCTCTGAAAGTATGTTTTTACATGTGTGTGTGCACATGGATGTGCATCCATGTGTAAGAGAATAGCACGTACTAAACCTAAATTCCCCTAAAACTTGTTTTAAGGAGCATTGAATGCTGCCATGTAGTGGCTATCATACCAGCAGGTCTGAATTATGAGGACAGAATAGTGTGTATGATTAGCAGTTCTAGAGAACAGAGATGAGCTTCACCTGTAATGCATATTTCCCTCAAAGGCTGGACTAGAGGAAGCACAAGGTAAGGGAAAAGCCTTTCCCAAAGAGGGCAGAGGATGCAACCTTAGGTAGGAAATGCTGCAGGATGGAAAGGAAGCCAAGGAGGGTCACACAGGAGGCTGTTATCTGATGAGGTCATTGTCGCAAATGTTATAACTCACAAATACAGGTTCCTGTCAAAAATGAAAAAGATCCATAAACGTGGGAAGAACCACATGAATGTTTCCCCATCAAGCTTGCTTTCTTCAGAGAGAATGTATCATGTCACTTCAGCTGTCTCTGTGCCACGGGCCACTAGAAAATTGGTGAAGCTGATTCTGCCTCCACAGTGTGTGTATGATAAAACTTACCATTTCTTGCTCAGTCCTTGCCAGAATTTTCCACAAAAACCTCCAGAAACATTACCTGTTAACATGCCTTTCTGAGTACCACCTCTGTTCTCTTCTCTCTTGTGCCTTTGCCTGTCCTTTGAATACATCTGTGTCTTTGCCCTTTGAGAGAATGCCCTTTTTTCTGTTGGCAGTCCTTGCATAGGTGTAGTGTGTTGTGCTGCCTCTCTCCTCTGTCTCACTCTATTCTCTTTCCTGCTGATGAGACCCATGTTGCTTTGGCAGAAAAACTAAAATACAGTAGTTCATCAATCCAAAATCCACAATGATGCACTTGTCTGACAGTAGGGGTTTGGCTGAAGGTGATTTTGACTATGAGCTTGACTCTGCTTTCTCTTGAATGTAGAAAAGAACAGCAAGACTCCGTATCTAATATAGATTTCACAAAAATTTTGAAAAAAATGTGTCTTTATTGGAGAACAGTGGAGAGAAATTGCTTGAATTGAGAAGATATGGGGAACAACAGCACTGGTGCTGGTGCCAGTGTATGTCCTTGTTTGGAAATGGTGAGTGCTTTTTGTTTCATTCTCAGGGGACACAGGGATTCCAAGTCCAGAAAAAACCCCTGACTGGTACAAGAAATCACTAACAGGTGGACACCAGGACTAGTGTCCTGCAGCATATCCAAAGCAGAGAGAAGTGTGGCTACAGGAGAAATGCCTGTGTCTTTTATAATTTGGCAGATGAATCTGAAGAATCTCAAGGCCCAAAAGTTCATCTATTCCAGACATATGAGGATGGACTACAAGCAGTTTGGGAGGATATCTGTTCCCCCTCTTCCTCTAATCCTTCATTTCAAAATTACTTAAAGTCTTGTTGAAAATTAAGTACTAAAACCAAGTTAATCTTAATATTCACTGTAAGAATTCCTCTTGCACTTTTTGGTGCCATAAAAGCTGATCTTGGTGTCCTTGGGTAAAATCTATGTTCTTTGCAATACCGAACATGATGATCCTTGCCCTGAAGGCTTCTGCCCTTCACACTAACAGTGCCTGTATGCTGTCTGCACTGAAATAATGGCAAATCATCTGGAAGCCCTCTGGGATCATTTTGTCTTAAAAGGTCATATTTAAGAGTAAAAAAAATGAAATTGAATAATCCATTTGTAACTTCATCTGGAATGGGTTGAAATCTGATAGAGAACGGACACATAAAGATACTTGTGCACTCTTCATTTTGGGTAGTGATTTAGTGTGCCATGTTTAGAACTCTTTCAGCCAACCCATGCCTTAAATCAAACCAAGCCATAGCAACAGCAGGCTGAACATCAAGGTAGGGACGATGTCTGAGCATGCCAATGGCTGGGAGAGGAGCCCGCACTTCCAGCATCAAAGATGACGAATAACTCTTTTCTCCATGTTCCAGTTTAACGCATCATCTGAGTATCCTTTGGCAGCAACAGTTGGCCCAAGCCTTGGAGCAGCAGCTGGTAAGTCCAGAAGCAGACCAGTAATGCCTGTGGCATCAGATATACTGGAAACCCTTCTAAACTGTATTTTAAAGTTTCAGCATTTGTGTGGACCTAATTATAAGTCGTACATTTAATTCATAGGCTGTGTGTCTGATTATACACGGTAACATGGCTTATACCAGAGCTGAGTTATTATGGCTGCACTTTAAGGAGAGGATGTGGCTGGCTGGCAGCACAGGGTGACATGATATAGGTTTAGTCTGTGACCAGGCCAGGAGACTGAACTGCAGCTCAGATGAGCTGTTCCTGACTTTTCCTTTGATTTGCTGCATGGCGTTGGACAAATCGCTTAACACCTCGGTGCAAAAGTGGTGTCAGGATTAAAGTGGTGTTACTTTCACCTGCTTTGAAGGGCCTGTGGGTATTAGCATATGCTGAGTACTTTGGGATCTCTGTCTACTCATGAACACACATGCATATATGTATATGTGCATGTATCTTATACATAATGCATTTATTTTTCGTAAAAATGCACATAAATATATGTGTATATATACCCATGTATTATAGAATCACAGAATAATCAAGGTTAGAAAAGACCTCTAAGATCAAGCCAAACTGTTAACCTAACACTGTCAATTCCATCCCTAAACTATGTCCCTAAGTGCCATGTCTATGTGTTTTTTGAACACTTCCAGGGACAGTGATTTTACCACTTCCTTGGACAGCCTGTTTCAATGCTTAACCACTCTTTTAGTGAAGAAACTACTCCTAACATCCAAGCTAAACCTCCCCTGGTGCAATGTGAGACCATTTCCTCTTGTCCTGTCCCTTGGTCCCTGAGAGAAGAGACCTACCCACTGCCTTGCTACAACCTCCTTTCAGGGAGTTGTAGAGAGAAATCAGCCTCCTCTTCTCCAGACCAAACAATCACATTTCCTTCAGCCATCCTTTTAACACTTGTGCTCTGAACTCTTCACTAGTTTCATTGCCCTCTTTTGGACATGCTCCAGCACCTCTATGTCTTTCTCGTAGTGAGGAGCCCCAAACTGAACACAGTATATGAGGTGTGGCCTCACCAGTGCTGAGCACAGGGGGACAATCACTGCTCTAGTCCTGCTGACCACATTAGCCAGGACATGTGTGTTTGTGAATACACATGTAGAAACTTTTGGTTATACAAGTATGATTTTTATACTGTAGAATCACTACATCTGAGGAATATTTTAGTACCACGAAGTGAGCTTCACTGATTCTAAGTCTTGGTTTTTAGAAATCAGTCTGTTTCTACCTGTATATACCATCCCGGTCATTTTGGAGACTCCTGCAAAGCCTTGGTACAGTGGGATGAGTTGTACCATCAGTTATGCCTGTAAAATCCCTCATCATGATGGATAGGGCTCACTGGCATAAGAGTCAGATGTTAGAGCAACAGTGACATTGAAACTCTGGTAAAAACCCATAGTACTTATGTACTGGTTTTGGTGGAGGTAGGATGCCAGTGATGTTAGTAGATCATTGTAAAATTTGTTCATTGGATCATTTAGATGTGAATCTTGAAAGCAATGTCTTGGAATTACAATTAACCATTAAATTTCAGTAAAAATTTTAGCCTGACTGCTTCAAACACTGTTGAAACCTTGATGCTTTAGCTGTGTAAAGCTCAATGGCTCAACTTCTGTTACAGGTGTTAGCAAATAATACTACTACTACTAAAAAAAAAAAATTGAGTCATGCAATGCTGAATCTGCCTAGAATTCTTATTATACATTTATAAAATAAACCCAAATGGCTTTTTGGTGTGGTTATGGTGTAGTCTGTCAATGTGTATTAAGATTACTATGATAGCACATAGCCTTTATGATAAAAGCATGCAAATTAAGAGAGAAATCTGCAGGATTTTGCATATTATCCCCTAATTTAATACAAACAAGTCCAGATTAACAATCTCGTGCACAGCAATTGTATGTGCACATTTTTGCACATGCATTTCTGACCTTAACAAAAAGAGTGAGAGAGAGGAACATCTCACATGATTCAGATCTGCACTAGGGTCTGTGAATCCACATGCCAAATGAAACACAAGGCGACTTTTGATGGCCAAGTTAACCATCAAAAAGGTTTTCTAATGGAAATGCTGTCACACTTAACTAAGGTACTGCTGCCAGGCATCACATCAATAATGCAAACTTTGGGAGACAATCTTGCAAACTAAATATCCAAGAATTCTGAAGTACTTCTAGAACGAAAAAAGGGGTGATCTTTACGAAGGGATGGGAAGCCATCAAGTGAAATTTAATTTTGCATTCAGATTTATTACCGCTATCTGTTCTCAGTGCTGAAGTGCCTGTTTACTTGCAAAGGACAGTGTCTTTCCATAATGAATCAGAGTAACACTTAAATTAAGCACAGTAAAAGAATGGTTAATGTCATAACACACTGACAATTTAACCTGGCCAATATTTTTATTGCCTTGTACAATAAACCTAACAGAGCACAACTTGCTTTTTGACTGGTGGAAAATCGGTTATGAACCACCAGGGAATGACCAATTTTTCAAATGCAGCCATTCAGTCACAGTATAGCCACTAATACTTTTTTTTTTTGTACACTATTGCTGTTATAATCTTTTGAGGATATTTTATCACAGCAATAACCTCCTCAAAATCAGTCTTTACTGCAGTTAATGACTGGACAGCTGGAGCATTAACTGGCCTTGGCTTTGCCTCTAGCCATTAACTAACAAACCAGTTGTTATCTGCAGGTAACAACCAATTTCTTGTAGAATTTTCTTGATAAAGTGCCTCATAGGATAAAAGTTTGGGTTGTTTTTTTTTTCTCCTTTTCTCAGCTAAGATCTAGCAAGTGCAAGATGATGTGCAGAGAAAGAATTGCAGAGAAGTAGCAGTAAGTAATACTGCTGTGAAATAAGTTAAATTATAAACCAAAACCCATAAAATGTTGATTGTTTACTCCTGCCAGAATTTTTGTAACATTAGTAAAAGAATGCTCTATTATGTCTTGATCACTTAAGTGCAGCACTTGGTCCTGAATTCAAGAGTGACCTTTAGGGGCTGTGTCATCAGGCACTGCAAGGGACAGTCCTTGCCTGAACCACTGCGTGGCACAGCCTTGCCCAGGGGAGAGAAGAAAGCAGAGACATGGCAGCTACTGCCATTTAGGCAGAGGGGTAAGAAAATGGAGATAGTTTTTAAAGTGCCTTCCTTTTCCCAAACAAATACTAAATGAAGACATGAGATTAATTCTGTATATCTTAATAAAACAGGCATTGTTTTTGAGGTTCCTCATAAAATTATAGCCTTTTTGCTTGTGCTTTGAAGTTACAAAATGTTAACCTCTGTTTTGTTGCAACATTACTCCAAAAGTAGGGTTAGCAGATTCAGATTAAACCAGTACATTACCAAGGAGGTTTAAAGCAGAGATTCATAGCATTGTTAAATAGTAGCAGAATAAGTAAAATGTACAAATGAAGCAGCCATAAAAAGCCAAGCTCTATCATGCCATAAACAATGATGTTTTAAAACTGTTAATAGGCTTAATAACAGTTTATTATTTTACCTTAACCCTTTTTAATGCCTTGTTTTCTCCAGCCTTTATCTTGGCTGTACTGAGCTGTTAATACCACTTCTTAAATTTTCCCCTCTAGGTATATTTTCCAGGAGTGAATATGAAGAAGCAGTAAATGCAGCTGTACATTGGCTTTTAAGAAACAGAGGACGCAGTGTGCTCAGAAACCTTCCAGAGCTACCTTTGGGATATGCAAGTAACTTAGCATGTACAGTACTTACAGAATATTTCTGAAACCAAAGGTGAAAATCCTCGATCAGCAGAGCTTGAATGACAGGTCAGTGTTTCCAAGGGGTCAGGATTCTCCCACTGTCCCAGTTTGCAGCCTTCCTTATAGCTCCCATCCACTTCCTGCACAGAGACCATGGCTTGCCATCCACTGGGAATTTCTATGCATTTCCAGTCGCTTGCACTGGAGCCTTTTGCCAAAGTGGTTTAGGGTCTACTAGAAATAAATCAACCAGAATTTCTAACCAGACAGTCAATTTCAAATCATACTACGTTTTGAAATTAGTTTACTCTGGAAAGACTTTGGGGATTCTTGGTCATAAAGGTTTGTCTTGCATTCAAAGTCAGTGCCTGTTCTGTGCGCATCAAAGTAGTTCCCTTTCCTTTTGGTATGTATGTAGAACAGTCTCATGCTATCAGAGGTTTCATTTGGGCAGTGATATAAGAATAGACCCCTTTCATTGTGTGTGTACTAAACTACCAATATTATTTGTGATTCAAGCATTTCTAGCAATTTGAAATGATCCAATGATTTTTAAATCATTCTTAATTTCATAAGTCTACTCCTTTAATCTCTTTCAAATGACTGAAAATGTAAGGCATTCTAAACATTTCTGATTATTCTTCACTGCTTTGGCCCCATAAAGCCAATCTTTTCCAAAGTTAAGCACTTAAAAATTTGAAGTACTCCAATAAATTTAAATTGGCATATTCTGTGCATATCAATTGAGAATTATTAGAGCATTAGTGCCTAGGAGTGATGGCTGAGGGCATGCAAACCAGTTCATACATTGATTTTTAATGACATTTTATTGATTCCGTGCTTTTTAAACTTGATACCCTTAGGTTGCCTCTTACATAGAGTTAACAGATTTGTGATGATACACTGTTTGGAACACGCAGCTTTTCCCTCTTATGCTTTTTTTTTTTTTCTCCTTATGGCTTCTTATTATAATTTTGCTCAGATGCAAATAGCAAATATATTTGATTTGTGGCTTTAAAGATAGTGATTGTGACTTTAGCAGGATTTGGCTCCTCATGATTCCTTGGTTTATCTGTAGACAAGGTTTATGTTCAAACATTTAAGGGTCTCTCCTCCCCTCATTGTGTGCATTCGGTGCTCACCAGCAGTGATGGATGCTCTAGGCCTGAACTGACAGGAGAAATAGGCTTCTTAGTAATTTTTAAATGTCAATCTTAATTTGTTGGGCCAAGATACTGTAGGTGTCACAAAGCACAAAGTGAAAATGTGCATTAGTATTCTTACATTCTAAAAATTATTCATTTCTATTAAAAAATATGCAGATTTCTGCTCTGTATGTAATTCCACTGTATTTATTAATACTTTGGTATTGACTTATTAATCAAAATGTTGTCAGTGCATTCTGCACTAGTGATGACTGGGGCAAGTCGGTATAATACTGCCACTCTCCTTTGGAGAAGGAGGAAGGCTAGGGGTGGTGCATAAGCACAGAGGAAGAGTAGACAGACCCTTTATGACATGGCTGGCCTGCACTGGTAGGCTGCTGCAGGGGCTGGCTGCTGCTGGTAGCTTGGGGATGTGCTAGACTGATGCATCAGCAGGGCTTGGGGACACACCAGTTTGAACCAGTTACATCACCACCCTTCCTTGGGTGTGAGATGTGCCTTTTCCAAAGTTTTCCTATGTGAGTCATAACAGGACAAGTGAGAATATTTCTAGGAGATTCAGTTCTTGTGGGTTTTACAGTGCTTCTCCCCTGCTGCTCGGGCTGTGGTTTGTGAGCTTTTTCAGGAGGCAGTGATTCCAGTTCCATTTCATAGGCAGCCACATGCTCACACTACATTGCTGTGACACCTCAGCAATGCCCTTGCTGAGGATCCTGCCAGAAATCTTGGTGACCATCAGATGCAGGTGTTCCTCTCTCCCCCAGCTAGATGTGATCCCCTCCGGCTGCAGCTGAGGCATGTAGCAGTCTGAGGAGACATTAATTACTGCTAACTGCCATGGGTACTGCTATATTTAGGCTTTGTTTAGGGCAAATTCCTCTGCAATTGCATTGTTAAAAGCCATGGGTCTGTTAAAGTCGGAGTTATTAGGCCATGTGCTTTCTGTGTGTTGTCATAGTCAGAACGTTAGTGCAAATGTCTGTGCTGGGCAGGGGAAGTGTTAAGTGGAGACTAAAAACAAGTCCAAATTCCCATTTAGAAACTGCATGCCTTAACAAATACCACTGTTCATAGAAAGTTGCTAGCTTCTTGGTTGTAATTCTAGCCCTTTTCAAAAGGGAGGTGGAAAAAAGCATGTAAGAGATTTTTGATACTTCACAATATATTGGATGAACAGCAGAAAGCTCCCCAGTCTGCCCATTCCCATTTAATGTTTGGATGTGGTTGAGGTAACACTTCTTTCTCCTTTCCCATGCTATTCCCCATGTCTTCCAGCGGCAGCACCCTAGACACCCCAAAAAGCGTGAGAATATCATCTTTGAATTACAAATCTGAAATGTCCCTGTTTTTCTCAGGCTGGCTATGTATGAGGGACCTGTAAGAAGCCTTTTTCTCCTTCTGAATAGGAAAGGGGCTCACTGGTGTTCAGGAGCTGGTCTTCCTCCACAAAGTATCAAGGAAGGAAGGACTACATGTCCCTGAGCAAGAGGGCTGCCAGCCCCACTGGGCATTGCTACTGCATGTGACTGAGTTGCCAACAGGTTACCAATATGGACAGTCTTCACCTCTTCTTGATTTTGCTATGTGCCTTTCAGAATTAGAAGATTCAGAGTGAGAAATGTCGTTTATATATTTATTTAGAAGCCACTCTGACCAGCAACACATTTACTAGTTTGGTTCATTTTTATGGATTTGATTAATTGCTTTTTGAAGCAAATAGAAATCTTTCCATTGTTTTCTGTTGGTTCTGTCCCAGAACTTCTTGATACTTGACAGTATTTAGTAAGAGCTGAAAGATCTGAACTTCTAAATCATGATATATTGTGGTATTTTGAGGTCCTGTTTCTTAATTGTATGCATAATCCCATTATCTGTTGCAGTGCATTTCTGAGTGAGCAGTTTTTTATTTGTTAATTTTTCACAAGTATGATGTTACGAAACAGTTAAAAAAGATATCATCAGTATTATATTTGTCACAAATGAGGAATTAAATGTTGAGATTGGTTTTATCCATTCATTAGTTTATGGACACTGAGTCCTCTGAGGAATGCCACAAATTCCCTTGGTGTCCCTCAGTGCTAGATTTAGCATTTGCATCTTTGATTTAATGGAAAGATATGTTAAAAACTGATACAGTCAGACAGTCCCTATGGGGTAGACATCTATGTCAGCTTTTACGTCACAGTTACTTCAGTCAAGATGTGGCAGTAAATTATTTTATCCAAAAGTTGTTCTGGAATATGCTGTGCACTTTTCATAAGCATGTAGCATCTTTTCAGACGATGGCAATCGTTGCAGCTTCTCCAGCATGGCTCTTGGCCATATGTGTGTCTGAGATGTATTTGTGTACCTGGATGTCACCCTCCCCACACCTCTGGCCTGTGGCACATGGCAGATGTGCTCATGTGCTCTGCAGGAGCCAATGTCTGGATATGCTGTGGAACCATTTGCATTTTAAACAAAGTTCAGTGTGATTGTATTTCTGTCTTTTATGTTGACTTTCTAAAGATATTCCAGTAGCTGGCATTTCCCTCAGGAATCTTTGCTGAATCCATAGATTTCAAGTTACTATTCTAATATAATACAGGACAATTAATTTGTAAGCACTGTTACCTGTCCTAGAAAGCAGACTCCAAGAAGAATTCTTTAATCCTTATAACTTAATGTAATGAAAACTAATCTATGTAGTTCCAATTCAGACATTAAAACAAGTTAAAGGGGTCAGTATATACAATAAATTTCCCTTTGCTAATTTACTCAGTTAATTTAGACATTGCCTTTTTACTTTAACTCATTAAAACTTTCTTGCCAAGTTTACTTATCTGTGTTAAGGGTACAATTAATATTATAATTTTTAATTATCCACTTGGTATTATCAGAGCCAAAGTGTTTCCTTAAGTGTGAATATCAAAATAAAGCCTATATTTTTAAGAAAGCAAAGTGCTGCAATTTTACTAATTCCTTAATAACACCAATATTTTTGTATCTTTCTCTTTACTGTTTATGCATCAATAGTCATATTGGTTTGTTTTATTTTATAACCTTAGCTTAATATACCACTGAAAGCTATATTTTGTACTACTTAATTCTGTACCACTCATTATGATTTATGGCATCATTTTGTTTCCAGCTCACTCCTTATCTTCAAAAGGCTTGATCCAAAACTCATCAAATTCAGAGGAAGGGATCCCAGTGGGCTTTGGATTAGTCTGGTAGGGTGAAATTGTGGACTTCATGAAGTTTGCATTACATGCACAGATATGCAGTAGTGAGATTACTTGATAGATTTCTAATTCAGCTTCTTCTATTTAGGAGCAAGTTCTTGAGAATCCTGGCCTTACACTTGAAATTTGAGAGACCATTTTAGTTGCATGTATTCATCCATTTTCTTACTATGACATTTGAGAATACATTTATTTGCCAGTTTGATTTTATCATCATTATGGAGGACTCATGTTTCTAACTTCTCCTACAGGCTCTTGAATTGTTAATGTTAACTCCTACTGAACCCAACCTTGTTTTCTAACAGAGGGATACCATTCTGAACTTGTATTGATGCTGAGCTGTTAAAAATACGTTCTTCAGGAATGACAGGTTTACAAGTCATAATAAAGTACAGCTCATCACAAAAGAATGGAAAAGCATTAACGCAGAAGACATCTGGTAAATACTATTACAATGTATTTATCTTGTTATTTCTTAGTTATAGATGTACAGGATGATAGATATAGAATTATGAGATTGATTTAAGTTCTTCAGTGCAGCAGAAGCTGTTTTTTCATCTTCAGTGCTCTTGATTTTCTTTTTCATCTGACATTGTCAAATTGGAACAACCTGGACATATCTTCCATTATATACCAGACAGAACATTCCTGGGTTTGCCATTAACTTGATAATACCCAGTATTCTGGCCAGTTCTGCATATAGACTGCTGCACACAAGATTTGTTTTATTAAATAAATCCGGAAGGAATGTGTTAATATGAAATTATCGTAACAGATACAACTAGATAATCATGTATGCTACAAGCTACCTTAAAATGCATTTTTGATATATAGCTGTGCTGCTTGATACATAGCTATTGTGCAGCTGATTAGCTGTAGTGAGAAATTACTCATTCCTTTGTATTAACTACACTGTTTAACTACAGTGTTTCCACCAATCAGAATGAAGTATGCCAACTTTGTTTAGCCTGTGCACTTGTGCAATGATGAACAAGTAATGCATAAAACAAACCCTCCTACCTAATCAAACATTCCTCAGAGATTTGAAAACAGAAAGAAAGGGTAAATCCATTCATAGATTATAATGGTAAAACAAAATAAAGTTTGACATATGTATATGGAAACTATGAACGCATGATGTGAATATTTTTTTAAACAACAACATGTTTGAATTATTAATAAATGCAAAAAATATGTTTTAACACAATATGGAACAATTGGAAGGATATATTTCTTTAGAATCACAAGGGTCAGGAAAGATCTCTATTGAATACAAACACTATACTTCCCCCCCCCCCCCCCCCCCGCTTCTCG
>VWZO01010557.1:882072-894429 GCA_013396975.1 Bucco capensis | reverse complement strand
CCCCCCCCTTGGTTTGCATTTTAGCCTTTTCAAATATCTGTTTCATCATGGAACACTGCCATGGTTAGAGCTGGGAGAAGTTTCCCTTTCTCATCCTTGAGCCTGTAGTACAATCTTCATGCTCTGAGTATATAATAAATGAAGTCTCTTAACCTTCAGGGTACATAACCCATGTTTCTCTTCATGTCTTAGGGTGTTAGGTGTTGAGGACAGCTGATGAGCAATTCTTTAGGGAGGACTGCACTGCTACCCAGGAAAGAGCTTACATTTAATTTTGCCATATATCCTGGTTGCCAGGTTATTTGATTTTAAGATAATTGATGGATCTTTTTATGGGTATATTTTTTCTTAGTCATCAAGAAAGCTCAAAATATTTGATAAGAGTAATTTTATTGCAGAGTAGTAAATATTGACCAAATGAGATAGCAGTAAGTTGGTTTGGTTTTGTGGGTTTTTTTATTTTTATTTTAATCTGGTTGAGGGTTTTTTGTTTTACTTTTTTTCCCCTTTATCTTAAGATTTGATCAAACATGGTGCTTGCAGATTTGATGGAGACTGTGATGGAGATCACTGTAGTAACTTCCACTGGTGACTGCATATTAGTTAGGGGCCTCAATTCTGCCCTTCTCTACCATTCTTATTGACAATAGTCACTGCTGCATGAACAGATAATGCACAAAATACTCATCAATGTAAATTTCATACATACATAAATTGAAACAATCATAAGCAAGTACAAAAAAAGACAAGGAAGTCTTTAACACTGAGTCCTTAAAGGAAACAATGTGTGTGAACAATGCCAGCTTTAATTCTGTATTCCCACTTGTGCAGTGGCTTATACCCCAACTTTAACATTAATCAGAAGCTTTTCTGCACTTTATCTCCTAATTTACAAAAAATCTTTGCTGAAAGGTTATATAAAACTCATTATTTACCTGAGTGACCAGAAAGGCTCTTAAAGTGCCATTCCAAGCTCTCGGGTGAATGCTTATTTATAGTTTTTTAATAGGCATTCATTACCTGATGGATTGGAAAGACTCTTTTTGAACCAGTTCCTGTCTATTGGTTAAATACAGATTGATAACTTTTTTTTTAAAAAAGCTTATTATTAACCAGATAGGCTTATCACCTTCGGATTTCTAAAATGGTGATTAGTTTCAGATTCCAGGGTTTATTCAAGATATTCATGAGTGCAACTTAAATATTGCCCATTGGGTCATATTCTTGTAATGAATTACAGTATTGCAATGCTTGCAAAACCCAGACTGCAAAAGTGACATGAGCCCACTTGCACAAAGAAAATTTGTGTTGCTGCTTACATATTGGTTAGTCGAAGCACAGGGCATAGAGGAGGTAAAAGGGTATAGCACATCTTAAAATGCCTGTGAGCTTGATTGGAAACACATTGTTAGATGTATTTTGATGCCTAAAAGGACATAAGAAGTCTTATTTACACCTCTGTGCAATTTGCATGGTCTTTGAACTCCACTGATTTTGCATAGTGTATCATTCTGCTTTTGAGGATTTACTTCCAGTTTAAATTACTGTGGAAACAGAAAAAAACCAAACCCTTCTGTTGTTTAACAGATCCATTTTGGCAGTGTGGGCTCAGAAGTCTGGTGCAAAGTACATTTATGGGGATGGCAGGTTACCCCACACAGTGGCTCCCTTTCTTTGTGAATTGAGATCTATGTTGTCTCAGCCATTCCTCTCTCATTAGTGGTATAGGCAAGGTTTCCTTGGCAGGGCTCCAGCAAGTGGGCAGCTCCAGCTCCTTGCCCACCTCTGCAGCTGTTAGCACATCTGTAGGATTTCAGAATGCCAAGTCCTGGCTAAAGAGGTGTAAAACAACATGGCCACACATGCTCAGGGCTTGTGATCCTTGAGGGCTCTTCCAGTTTGCAACTTACATCTTAAAATGATACTTCCAAATGGCATCACTTGAAGATTGAATCCAACATAAAGATGAAATGGAATAATAAGAAAAAAGAGCCCTAAAAATGCAATGAACCTAGAAAATGGGTAGGTTGTTTGAATTCTCTGAGGCTTTCATATAATTCCTATCAACCGATAAAATCAGAAGCCTTGTTTTGCTTTGCTTTTGTTGTTATTAATTGGTAGGGCATAAGGATACCTGAGCTTTTGCTTTTGTCCCTTTCATTTCCCACTTTTCCTACCATCATTTAATTTTTAACTTGAAGTTTCCGTCCTGCTCACACTATTCCTCCTTCATGGGCTAAGTATACGAGGCTAGAAGGAATGATGAATGCTTAATGGAGAGAGCAGTTCTTTCTCATCTGTTTAGGTAGGGCAAGTTTTCAACTGCCTGAAGACAACTCCTATACTTTTGTGTTACTTCCCAGTTGTTTCAGAGAGAGAGAGTTTGCTTTCAGATTCATCTGATTATGCACTGCTGCTTTCCAGAAAAGCAAGACTCAAGTTTCCAAAGTAAAATTGGGAAAAAAAACCCACATTTTGGTTAGGTGAGAATATTGCAAGTAAATACCTAAAGCCTTAAAGATTGTTGAGCTTAACAGAGAGAAAGCAAATTTTAAAGGTCATAGTGCTGGTCGTCTTTGACATCACCTTTGCTATTGTAAAATTTTGGTGGAAGTATCTAGCTTAACCATTTGATGTATTACCTTTTGGGAAAACAGTTTTGCATTTGGTCCAGAAATCCTTAAAATTCTGTTTAAAATGATGTAAGAGAAAATAATGATACTCTTTGCCTCCCTCTGCTGGCTGTGCAGACAGAGTTAATTGACTTCATGTCTGTGACCCTCTCATTGGAAGCTAGTATGTTGATTACAGCAGTCTTTATTTCAAGGCTGGATAGAAATAGGTGGGAAGACAGCTTTATTTGAGCAGAATTATGGAAGCAGAGGAAATTTTGAGAGAAACAACAAGTCTTTTTTTTTTTTTTTTTGAGTCTTTAAATTATTAGGAACTTATTTGTTATTAAAGAAGGTTGCTTTAACCTCCCTTAACTCATATTCTGGGCTGGTTTAGGTGAGGACAGGGGAGTTGTATGCAATTTCTTTGAAGAAAGGCCAGGTGCTGAGGAATAGCAACAATATTTTGGCAGGAAAATGGCAAATCAAATCCAACTGTCCAAGAGGGCTGAATATGAGCAGAGCTGAACAAATCTTTGTGTGTACACACATCATTCAGGTGCTTTGCATTACACAGAGAGCTCTCCACTTCATCAGTTTTCAGATGTTCTGCTCTGCACTAGTGTCACTCTGTATTGATGTGTATTTTTCACATACATATCATAGCTAGCGCAGCCCTTTGTCCCACTCCCAGAGCCTCTGCAACTCTCCAGGGACATGCCTAAACCACTTTCAAGTGTCCAGTCTCCTATGAGGATGTGACATACTCCTCTCTGCTTTATTAGCAGTCTCAGAAAGCAACCCTGCAAGAAAACCTGGAGCACAACGTAGTGTGCTGCCAGTGGGACAGAGCAGTGGTCTCCATACTCTCCCAGCACCAGCCTGCTCTTTACTAGCAAGCTCAGGCTGGAGGAGACACTATGTTGCTGATGGAGTCTCCCCAACAGCAAAGCAGTGGACAGAGCAGGTGCAGCAGTGCCTCCCTGCAGGAAATTACTTTCCATGGTACTAGGCATTGATTTTAGTAGAGTTTTTTGGTCCTGCACCAGTGTGTCTGAACATCCAGAGCAACCCTGTCAAGGGACAGATGCAGCAGTACAGCTCATGGCCAAGTAGGCAAAACCAGCAAAAAGAGACTGTGCTTTTCATTAACTGTAGTTAGAATAAAAGAAGAAACCAACAACCAACAGAGATGTAAGTGTTATTTGGAATTAAAAACAACTCTCAGAAGCAAAGCGACAATACTGGATCTCCATTCCAGCTCTTCTCCAGGCATCTGTGCCACACCATGCTGGCTTGGGCTGTGTGTGTTAAACCTCTTGCATCCCCTGGCTGCAGTCCCAGCTGCTTTCCCCTGCCTTCCCAGCACTGGTGCCCAGCTGCAGGACCTCTCTGTGGCTTGGTGTGCCCTAGCTATGCTGGTGACTGTGGAGACAGGGAAGATAGAGGAACACTTGTGGGCTGCTATGGCTTGAACTGAATAGCTGATGTTTGTGGTAAGGGTGCAACAATCTACTGGGCATAAATCATGGCTTTTCAGATGTGCATACCAGCAGCAGCTAGTAAGAGCTCTAGGATTATTACTGTCTCTAAAGAGAGCCTGTTACATATCCTCCTGGGCAGTGTCCCTGGGGGTAAGTAGATGCAGAAGGTGCAGGGCCTCAAGCATGCCATGCTGGCTGTGCTGTCGTGCTGTCCCTGTGGGCTGAGGGCGGGGCCCTGTGTTTTGTCTCAGCAGGGCGAGGATGGCTGTGCTCTGAGGTGAAGCTGTAGGTGAGCTCTGCCCTGATCTCAAGTCTCTCAGTCCTCTCCCACCCAATATGGGCTGGGCAATGACCATGAGGCACTGCTGCTGGAGACAGCCCTGGCACTGGCATGCAGTAACTTAAGCTATGGGGACAAGGCTGCAAATATGGCAGCCAGAAAGCAGGCCTAGCCTGGGGCGGGGAGGCGCCATCTTTGAGGCCTCCTAACAGCACAGCTGGTGTGCTGAGAAGAGAGGCCTTTGCTTGCTGAGTTGCTTGGGGAACCTCCCCAAAAGTGACTGTGGTCTGCTACGGTTCTCTTAAGATCCTCCCAAAATATTCCAGGCTGAGCATCTCAATATATTCACCCCCAGTCACCAAAATGATGGCGACAAGGCATTTCTGTCCAGACACTGGCACTTACTGAAGCAGCTGTACGTGAGGCGATACTGGAGCTCAGCAAACAGCAAATACATTGCAGTTTGTTGCTGTTGGCACCCACCAAGTGTGAGTTTCCACTTGGGAACAGCCCCATGCCTGCCTGCAGGGCTCTCTGCCACAGGGAGGCAATGCACCCCACAAGCCAAGGCAAAGTCGGACAATGAAGGTAGCACTGCTGTAATGGCCTGAATTCCTGAAATATGGGGCTTAAATTGTGAAGCCATAGTTTACAAGGTAAGACATAAACATTTTCAGCAGAACCTTAAACATAGCTGTTTGCTTTAAGTGTTAATCTGCAAATTTTCTGACAGCATGACGCTTAAACACGGTGATGTCTGAAGTGATCGTGGAGGCAACTGGGAGGGCAGCTTCTGTCAGGAGATGGAGGTGTGGGGAGGACTGCATAGCATGGGCAGCAGGCAGCAGAAAAAGGCTGTGTGCAACCAGCACAGGAAGGGGAATACTGGGGTGAAAGATGGGATCCATCAAAGCAACCTGTAGGGAATATTGGTGTTTCTCAATACAGAAAGATGGCCTGAATGCTGCAGTAAGCCACAAGGCTATTATCGTTAGAAGGCTGTTGTGATCTTTGAGACCAGGATGGAAAGAAATGGGAGAAGTTTAAGGAAAATGATAAAAAGCAGCATATTGGTTAGATTAGTTGAGTAAGAAGAAAGGCTTACCCAAAAATTTGCTCGAGTCTCATCTCAGTGCTAAGATCTCACTATGTCTTTCAAATAGCTCCTGAAGAGCTCTGACAGCCTAGGAACAGGTTGTATATGAATTTTTTCCAAGAGCTAGGTCAGTGCTAATGCACTTTAAAGTTGAAGTCCAGCTATTATTTTGTATATTTTTTGTAGCACTTTCTCCTCTTGGTTAATCATAATTCCTAGTGATTACAGCTGGGGTAGTAGACCTACTATACCAATTCTACACAAATGTAAATGATAAAGTTTAAATCCTGGAGCAACAGTTGTCTCCTGATTTTCTGTATTGTGCTTGCACTGAGACTTACTGCAGCTTTCACTTGTGCTCTTTCAGAAGATACCTGAGCCTCTGTTGTGCTGAATGAATGATGGTCACAGAAGTATGTCCTGCATGGGGTTATAAAGGTGATGTCTTTATCCCAGAAGCAGAATTTGCTCAATTCCACTAGGTGGATCTATTGAGAACATTGTTCACTATTTAATGTGTAAAAAGGTCTTCTGCTTTGGGGGAAAAAAGGAACTTTTCTCTTTTACCACTTTACTTGGCTTCTTATGTTCTATAGTAAAACAAATGTGACCCCTTTTTTCCACAGAAAGCTCTAAAGCCATGTCCCAGTCTGTCTGTTAGTAATGCTTTGAAGGATGACTTCTCTTCATTCCATTTTTGCCCTTGTTTTGCAGAGGAAAAGGACCAGCACTCCCAGCCAGTGCTGTTGGAGGGAGGTATGTCTCCACACAGCCCAGTTGTAGGAGTTGCTTCCATTACACATTGTCCTGCTGTCCATTTTGTTCTTTCTTTTGGCTCCTTTCTTGGTGGCTGTGTTTTGACAAATTGTTGCAACAACTGTGACACAGAAAGTGGCCAACATAGACTCCTGGACTTAGTATATGTCTTTAGTTGATCCCTGAAAGTTGATTGTGATGTCAGACTCAATGATAGTTGACTGCCATATTAAGAATGCAGACTTAACTCCTATAAAATAATCCTTTTTTTTTTTTTTTACAAATTCTGTTTGTCTCTACCACTTAATCCCTGTGATGATGGTATATACAATCTTTGCTGATCAAATCTGTTAAGAGATACTTATTTTGGCCACTGCTTCTAGGAAATAGCTTGTTCTCAAATGGATTCTGCCTTTGGTCTGTTCTGAAAGCTGGAATCTGAGTCCTTTTTCCAGGAAGCTTTTTTTACACAGTCTTTGTGAATGGCAAAACTTCCATCCACCTCATCAGTTTGCTGGGGTTCTGCCCAGGAAACACCCATCTTTGTAACAGGCATTTTGGAAGGGGTTTCCCTTTTTGCTGTGAAAATTTATGTCTTCTTGAACCATGCTTCAGCAACTTTCTTGCTGGATGACTTGTGTTTTCACTGGCTCAGACTGCCATGTAGATCGCACCACCTGTTCCAGACTTTGCTGAAACATTTACTGTAAGTTTTCTGAAATTCCTTATTTAAAGTCCCTGCTATTAGATGATTCCTTTTATGTACATTTCCTTATCAATATTAAAGACCTGATGTTCTGCTCTTCCTCGGAAAAGACACCCCCTCCTAAAGGCATTAAGCTTTCAATGGGCTTCTGCAGCCTTTGTTAAAAGAATGCCCAGTTGCTTATCACCTCTCTTTAGGAAGGAAATGCTGATCACACTTTTTAAGAACAAAGGCAGGATTATTCCTCAGTCCTTCCTCATAAAGCAAGCAACTTATAAATATTTAAATATATAAAGCTAACGTTTCTCCCCCACCCATTGTGCAAATTACTGTATGACCACTTGTCTTTTGCTACTTTCCTGTGTAAAGCCTCACAAAATGCTCCTCCAACCTGGCCTTTGTGTTGAACTCAGCAAATGTGTGAGATTTGGGGATTTTCTTTCCTCTTATTTACATCTGTCTGAAATGAGACCTTCCAAAAGCCTGTTATTCCACAAAGGCAGAAATCACAAGGAAAGGTAGTGTTGTTTCTCCAAAGAACTCAGTTCTTGTTTTCTCCCATCCTACTTTCTGAGGTTTGACAAGTCTCTAGCTGATAGCTTCCACTGCCTGAGAAGGTGCCCGCTATGCTCTAAGACAGTGTAAGAACCTTGCAGAGTAAGGCAAACATACATCTCTTCTGCTCTATTCCTCTCTCCCCTGTAGTGTCTTTTCCCAGTTTTAAAGAAGCAGTGTAGTCCTGCCTACTCATGGAGGAGGTACAGAAGGGAATAAAATCACCGAAGAAACTGGAGAAGTAGCTGGGGACAGTGGAGAGGACACGAAGACCTTTCTCTGGATGCAAGAGGAGGAGAAAAAAAAAACAGTACTGAAAAGATGGGGAGAAATAGGAAGGAATACTGGAGGAAACTACAGAAGTGCTGATGGTGTTTGGGATTACGAATTCTGAGAGAGGCTGGAGCACATGTCTGGGATCTTCTGAATCCCCTCTAACCAGTATACATTACTTAGGTGCTGGAGCCCACCACTGAGTCAATAAAATTTGGAGATGTCTTGTCTTTGGGATGTTCTCAGCTCATGGACCTACATTATCTCTTTGTGGTCTATTTTTGGGAAGGCTTGGCGATTCCAGCCCAAATAATCATGTTTATGGGGCCCAAAGGGAAAGAGTTTTGATCAGTCTTGTTAACAGCATCTTCTCCTGATAGCACCATTGCCTGCCTGTAATAGCCTTCTCTTCCAGATTTGGAGAAGTATTTGGTTGACATTTTCCTCTTGTAGAGTTGAGTGGGGTGGTCCAACTGACTACAAAAACAAACAAACAAACCAAAACAAAACCAAAACAAAAATCTCCACAACTGTCTGGGTATTCTCCATTGGTGGACCTCAGCTCTGTCCTCTCCTTAGCAAACATTTAGTACTTAATCTGACTTTCCTGGGAGATGGTTCTTAATCTCTTTCTTGAAAGTTTCTGGAGGGAAGTTTCTGTTCCCTCTAGGGCAAAAAGAGGAGAAATAGTTTATCTTTTGCAAGGATCAGAGTCAAAGTCCTCATGCTCATGCTTTATTTTCACTCTATTTGTTGTCATTAAATGAGCATCATGCACTTATGCCAGAGAAACAGGAAATCCCAGTTAGATGTCTAAAGCTCCTCTGCTGTCAGTTGCTGTTTCACCTATCTCTAGTCAATATTCTTATCTTTGTCTCAGGAAAAAGAACCATGGGGTTTTCCTGAGCTCTCATTCTTCTGTAACTCTTTGTGTGGTGCTCTGAGGTCTCCTGTCTGCCAGTGATTCCAGGTGCTTGATTTGGCCCCTGCCTCTGAAATGCCATTGGCTCCTGTGTCGTTTGTATCATGAAGCCCTAGGTCATGGAAATCATAAGGTGAAATGTGATATTTAAAAAGAAAGGTACAGCTCATTCTTTTATGAGACTGCTAATAATGTTCAGCCTTGACAGGGTTAAAAGGCAACATCCATTTCCCCATTATCTTGTTTAAAAAGTGCCTTTTTTAAAGTCCATATGGCGACTTCCTTTCGACCTGCTTTCCCATCCTCGTCTCTTTGTCAGGGCTGTCACTTATAAAGAATCACTTGACTTACAATAACAAGTTCAAAAGAAGACAGAATATAATCAGTTGATCCACGAAGAATTGAAATAAAGAACACCCCCACTGCTCCAGTTATCATTCCCATAGAGATAGTGATATTATTGATGTGATTGCTATGCTAATTTCTATAGAAAAAACTTGTATTTTGGAATTTGTTCAAAGAGAATTTCAGACACATCAAATTGGAAAATGCAGAGTGAATTCCTAAACTTTTTCATATAGGCATGGGAATCTTTTTTTTTTTTTTTAACATTGACTAGCTCTGAACAACTATATATAAACTTCACTTAAAAAATCAATTGGAAAAATCTCGCTAATTTTTCAGTTATTACAGAAAGTTAATTTACTGCAGTTCCAGAAAAAAAACCGTCCTATTGTACCTTCAGGGTTATTAATATCACCCCCACGACCTGCAGAAGTGGGATTGGACCACAGACTCCAGAAACAGAGGCTAGGGATTAGAAAAGATGGGTACATTTAAGTCCAGTGTTTAGGAAGAGCTAATTAATCTATACCCCTTCCTCTGCAATTCCATAGTCCCTCTGGGAATTGCCACAAACATAAACTTTTTTTTTTTTTTCTTGGACTCCTATTTTAACTAGAAGGTTTCAGCTTGTGATGTTGTGCTTTTTATGTAGTAAACTGATTTAAAATGTATGCCAGTCATCTTCAGGGAACTCATTTCAGTCAAGATGAAACTAGTCTTACCTGAATCAATGTTTTAAGTGTCCCTGTGGCTCGGCATTTTGAATAATCAATCTGTCTCCATCGCTTCTTAATCATGCGCATCACAGTCTTTTTTATTTGTCAACCCTTTCGGATCCTGGCTTTTTGTTATTAACATGCCCCTAATGTCACATGCAAGCCTTTTCTTTAAAACAAGCTGCTCATTGGTGTATTTTGATACTTTTTATTATTACTAAATCTTTTTTCCCATAATTACACCACAATCATTATATAATCCCATAACAAAGAGTCTATTGAGGCACCATGCTTTTGTCAACTATGGGACACAGAATCCATAATTGCATTATTCAGCTTCCCCCCCCCTCTGCTTTGTAGAAACACAACCTATTTCACCAGTCACATTTGCACCTTGTTTGCTTGGTTATATATTATTTACTAAATCGTTGCCCTGCGGATAAACCTTGTAAAGTTGCTTTAAAAAAGTTATTTGTTTGATAATTAAGTCCTGAAAACCCATCGTTTAATGATTATTCCGAACCCATAAGGCAGAGAACCTCCATGACGTTTTTCTCTAAGTTTAATTACCGTATGCTAATTTCCTTGCCTACTACGTGATTAATTAAAATCATATTTTCATAATCATTTGGCACTAGTATTGTTTTAGAATTATCATGATCCCCTAAATAGTGTATGTAAATAAAGTCGGCTCTAATGGAAAGAATCAAAATGCAACGCTGAGGACCTTTATGTGTTTGTATGCATGCGATTGGCAACATAACTGGCTTATTTACATTAAATACGCCACAAGGTTACAGTGCAGATCAACGTCACTTTATCGCTGATTACTTCTCTTAAACGCCGGAGCGGTGACTGATGCTCTGGTCCCCCCTGTCCGCCAAGGCTTCCCCGGGAGTTTGGGATTTTTTTCTTTTTTTTTTTTTTTCCCTAGGAGAAACAGACTTTGCATAGTTTCGGGAGCAGGTAAGCAGGGCGCTTTGTGGAGCCCGGCGCTGCCCCCGGGGGCTCGGGCAGGGGCTGGCAGGGCGCGGGGGCTGCGCAGGGCGCGGAGGCTGCGCGGGGCGCGGGGGCTGCGCGGGGGCTGCGCGGGCAGCGGCACTGGCCGGGGGGCTGTGGAGCGGCGCGGGCTCCTCGGGGTGTTTACACGGGCTCAAGGTCACGACCAAGCCGCGCCGTGTTAAATGGTTTCTTAGTTGCGAGACAGGGAGAAAAAATGGACGATCACAGACCATTCTTTGTAGATTATTATATCAAGGGTTCAGCTTTTGGCTCATCAAAGCTAAATGCCGCAAGACCTATCTAGTTGCTGTGAATTATGCCAAGACGACAATGGAGTGCTTTTTTAATGGTACAATGCATTTCACCTACCAGATAGGGGGAGTCCACGCTGAGAGATGGGGATGTCTTGTGATGTTGGGTGATCAGTATCAATGAAGGGGGTTATTCTGAAAAGAGACAGATTAAAATAAAGCGCTCTTTGCTCGGGATGTGCTGGAAGCAGTTGGGAGGGCTACCCGGAGCGGGCGGCCGCGGCAGCCCCGCGCCGCACTTTTCCCCCTCCGCACAAGAAAATGATCAAGTCAATCATGTGGACATGCTTCATTATTCATTGAACACAATCTTTTACAACGCTCCGTTTACGTGCGGGAGTTTCTTCTACGCTTTGCTTTAAATTTTAAGGTAAGAAAGACAAAGGTAAAAAAAGGGGGTTTTTGAGGATCCGGGAGGCTCCCGTGAGCCATCAAAGAGGCTCCAAAGTCAGTCCGGAGTATGTTTTATTTTTTAATTTTATTTCTTTTTAATCATCGCAATGGGGCCTGCGTTTTCCACCGTGATTAAAAAAATACAGTATAATTAAATATCCATAGCAGTGACGTTTGCAAGCAGGGCTGTCAGGGGAAAAGCAGAAAATAATGAAAGGAGCGGAGAAGCCATTGAATGGCGCTATAGAACTTAGCCTGAAGAAAACCCTACGTTTTTCCTCTTTCTCTCTCGTTTCTTTTAAAACCGTTACTTTACAAAAAAGGAGCGGGCGAGGCGAGGCGAGGGGAGGCGAGTGCCGGCGGCGGGCGCGACGCTGCCCGGGGGCCACCCGCCGGCCCCAGCCCGCGCAGACCCTGCCCTTAACTTGCCCAGAAACTTTTTGTTTTAAAGGGTTGCTGTGGAGCAAACTTTGCTGAAGTGACTTTAAACGCGCCCCCCCCCCTCCCCTTTTCCCTCCTTCCCTTAGGATCCTGGCTAATCGTGGTGTAATTTGTAAACCCCCCCCCCCCTTTTTTTTTAATCAAAGTTAGCTGATGCATACCATGTGTCAAACTTGTGAGATTCAAGTGCCTAAGAGACCTGCCATTTTGTGCTCTAATCGACCTCTTATGAATAGGAGCCGTGCATAATGCTGCGAGGAGCGTTGTGACATTCAAGTAGGCACTAAATGTCAGGCCAGGTCTCAGCCCTTTCGGGGGGAGCGGAGCGCGCCCGGTTGCGCCGCGGGGAGCGGGGAGGCACCTGCCAGCCCGCCGCCGGGGCTTTTGTCAGCGCCCGGAGAAAGTAACAGGTTAAGGAGGAAACTTAAATGGCAATCCCCGGGGGTGGTGGGGGGAGCATGCCCT
>VWZO01010557.1:835690-881904 GCA_013396975.1 Bucco capensis | reverse complement strand
TGGGATTAACGGGGGCGGGGGGGAAGAAGAGATTCTTTGATGCTGTGTAGGAAAGAATCCAGATTTTAATGCGCCCATCTGTTGCAGTTTTGCAAATAATTAATATATGTGTGTGTGTGACGGGGAGAGGGGCTGAGGGGAGCGGTGCTGCCTGTGAACTTTAACGCGCNTCGGCGGGGCTGTGCTTTCCCCCACCACCACCGCCGCCGCCGCTCCCCCCCGCCCCGTGCAGTTTAAAATAAATCCAACAGGGGCCGTGTTTGCTGAGCTGATTTGACCGGTTGATACAGATAGCAGCGGCGAGCCTCTCCGCTTATGTGGAAAAAGACTATTTTAAGTGTCATAATTAAGTTTAGAAGCCTTGTTTGGGCTCATTCACTGCTCGAAATAAAAAGGACTGGCTGCTTTTAGACCCTTTCTAAAGGGGTTGGCTAAGCGCCTCTGCACGTTCGCTTGGAGAAGAATGTTTTCTTTTCTAGTTTAATATTAGAAATTATATTTTTACTTGTTTAAACCGGATTTGATTATTCCTGTGGAGGTTTGTTTTTTTTCTCTCCCCTCTTTCCTATCACTCAAATCTTTGTTCATTGTTCATTGACTGTGGAAGGCTGCTTAAATGTACGGAGAGAGGGGGGGAGGCCCCCTTGCTGGTTTGATGTTGAAATAGTAAACCTGAATGAGGAGGGTGGCTGGAAAAGTGGACATTGCAGCTTTAATTAACTTCAAGATGCTTCAGCAAGGACCAGAGCGTAGTAGTGACGTTGCCTCATAAATCTGTCCAGTACAGTGCATTGCACTGAACTATTACCGTATCACCATCATATTGAATATTCACTACTTATCCGGAGCAGATTTGCATAATTGGATCTTTTTTAAATGAAACTTGTTCGCAAAAAACTAAACAAAACAAAACAAACCAAAACACAAAAGCCCAAGTGAAAACCGCGGCGATCTGCATGATTATAAAGGGTTCTAACGTATCCGAAAAGTAAGTGACCTGCATAAGTACGTCAATAGGTTAAGTGCAAATAAGATGAGAAGTGCTTCTGAAGGCTGTACATTCCCTATGTGGTCTCTTGGGTTATTTCTCAATAGTGGGATTTTTTTGTAGCCTGAGGGATTTTAGGTTTTCTGTCTGCTTTCATAACTTTTTCCCTCACAGTTCTTATACAAGGTGAGGCTTTTGTACTGTGCCTGTGTACCTATAGTGATGTTTTTAAAGAAAATAGATGAACAGTTTACAATCTGTGCCGTTTGAGTTGTACTGTTACAGCTACTGTGGAAGGGAAATGTGTATTGCTGTTACGTTTCTGGTTGTCGAATAGTTATAACTAAATACTTCAGAATATTCGAAGATTGTGTGTATATGTTTGTGTATATTTAAAAATCAACTTAGTTAACTAAGCTGTTACTTCTTAAATTGTAGAGGCAACTAGTTTTTTAATGTGTGTGTCTGTGTTCCCCGTTTGATGGAAGATGAAGATGACTGAAGTAATTAAAAATATCAGAAATTTTTAAAGTTAATTTGTAGGTTACATGTGAACCCNGGGGCTGAATCCTTCGGTGCGGAGCTCCGCGCGGGGCTCTGAGTGCCGGCGCCTGGGGCAGGCGCGGCGAGGAGGACTCCGGTCGCCGCCTGCCTCCGCGGCGGGCATTGTTTCGGGGTGCGTGCGGCGGATATGGCCGTGTCTGAGACAGCCGAGTCGAGGCGGGGACGTGATTTGTNTTATTCCTGTGGAGGTTTGTTTTTTTTCTCTCCCCTCTTTCCTATCACTCAAATCTTTGTTCATTGTTCATTGACTGTGGAAGGCTGCTTAAATGTACGGAGAGAGGGGGGGAGGCCCCCTTGCTGGTTTGATGTTGAAATAGTAAACCTGAATGAGGAGGGTGGCTGGAAAAGTGGACATTGCAGCTTTAATTAACTTCAAGATGCTTCAGCAAGGACCAGAGCGTAGTAGTGACGTTGCCTCATAAATCTGTCCAGTACAGTGCATTGCACTGAACTATTACCGTATCACCATCATATTGAATATTCACTACTTATCCGGAGCAGATTTGCATAATTGGATCTTTTTTAAATGAAACTTGTTCGCAAAAAACTAAACAAAACAAAACAAACCAAAACACAAAAGCCCAAGTGAAAACCGCGGCGATCTGCATGATTATAAAGGGTTCTAACGTATCCGAAAAGTAAGTGACCTGCATAAGTACGTCAATAGGTTAAGTGCAAATAAGATGAGAAGTGCTTCTGAAGGCTGTACATTCCCTATGTGGTCTCTTGGGTTATTTCTCAATAGTGGGATTTTTTTGTAGCCTGAGGGATTTTAGGTTTTCTGTCTGCTTTCATAACTTTTTCCCTCACAGTTCTTATACAAGGTGAGGCTTTTGTACTGTGCCTGTGTACCTATAGTGATGTTTTTAAAGAAAATAGATGAACAGTTTACAATCTGTGCCGTTTGAGTTGTACTGTTACAGCTACTGTGGAAGGGAAATGTGTATTGCTCTTACGTTTCTGGTTGTCGAATAGTTATCACTAAATACTTCAGAATATTCGAAGATTGTGTGTATATGTTTGTGTATATTTAAAAATCAACTTAGTTAACTAAGCTGTTACTTCTTAAATTGTAGAGGCAACTAGTTTTTTAATGTGTGTGTCTGTGTTCCCCGTTTGATGGAAGATGAAGATGACTGAAGTAATTAAAAATATCAGAAATTTTTAAAGTTAATTTGTAGGTTACATGTGAACCCCATCCCCTCCTAAACAAGTGGCTTGCTTAGAATATTGCAGTTTTGGATCAGGCAGATTTAGAAGTATTTTGTAAAATCAGATGCTGGTGTTGGAGATGCTGTGAGGACAAAGTTGTGGAGTGAAGGCAGCTGAAAGTGTTGCCTCCTGGGGACGGGGAGCAGCGGCCGGTGGGGAGAGCCGAGCAGAAGTGCAAAGTCTGCGTGCAGCCCAAGCCTTGCCCCATCTCTCCCCCTTCGCTGAAGGCTGTTTTAGTTATGATGTCATTCTGATAGTGGAGAGCAAATGTCTCCTGATTCTACCATTAAACGCCTGGCTGATTTGCCTGATAATGATAGCATTGACGTCCTGCTCCTTGACAAATGCAAGCCCTATGAGCCCTATGAATTAACTTTTTTCCCATAGATGAGAGCTAGCTAGCTTTACGACTCATGAATGTAGCAGCACTTCTTTGACAGATTGCTTTGAACCTCCTCCTTTCTGCAACAAAACCCCCTCCCTAAATACCACTTCTGTTAGGCTCCTAGTAGACCCCTGTACAGTTTGGGCCTGATTTGCAGAGCTGCTGAGTACTCATCACTTCCACTGACTTCAGATGGAGTTCTGGGTGCTCAGCAGCTTTGAAAATCAGGGCCTGTGTTCAGTCAACAACTGATGCATTTTTTTTTGCTTGCTTTGTTTTTTTGCTGCTTTTTATTATTATTATGTTTAAGTTAAACAGCTAAAGAGGGCTCTGTGATTTCTAGTCATTATAAAAATATTTGTAAATAGCTTGAGATGTTTGTCCTACTCTGTTCTCTCATTTCTGCTATCCTTTTTTAAAATTTTAATTCATCTTCTAGTAGATTTGCTGCTAATCTGCTGAAGACAAGAGTCATAAATGAGTTGTTTAAAGTTTTCAGAATGTTGTACAAAGAAAATCTGTCCAGTTTGGTAACAAGTGCTTAGAGAATCGATTGCTATTTCTGAACGTGCAGTAGAAGAGAGTCTTGGTGCTGTTGATAAACCCTGCGGTTGGGTGCACTTTCTCATATCTGCTCTGTCTTCAGATTTTGCTTGTGACTTTGAATTTCTATCACTGCAGGTAAATGAGATTTAATATGACTTTTTTTTTTTTTTAAAGTGCCAGTGGCTTAAACTTTGTTTTTATTTGCTGTGGTGATGACAATTAACAACTGCAGATCTAAGAAAGGTTAGCCTGTCTATTACATTACAGGGAATGTATCTAAACTATTTGCATGCTAAAGCTGTATTTTGCAAATGGGTTCCTGAAGATACAAGGTGCTATGATGGAAACACTGCATTAAAACACTTTTAATAAATTGACTATGACTTTATCAATTGTAAAGAAGAAAAAGGAATTGTTCTATGGGCTTTTTGACTTCTGAACGTATTTGAGCTCTAACATTCAGCAAGTTGTCTGGCACTGTCTTCACTGTAGACTTTTATATAATGAAGAGGCTGATTGTCATATTTTTGTCCATGCTAGAGGCCAATAACCCAACCCATTCATTATCAGAAGAGAGTAGCCTGGAAGTTGTAACATCAGTGTACCACTGTTTTGCTTGCGGCAATGAAGACAGTGCTAGGATCAGAAATTGTAATCTTCAGTATAGAAAGCTGACACATTAGGTTGTTTACCCACTATGGGAGCCTTAGGTGACCAAAGAGATTTGCATTAGAACAGACTTAGAAAATCCACTAGTCCTTTAAAATGGGCTGTGCCTATTCTTTGAGAAGCACAAGTTACTTCAAGTGTAGGAAAATCAGTAATTCTTCCAAATGTTGATTTTTGCTTAAAGTTGACTTTGAATTGCACAGGTGTTTTTAGAGTGCCTTGACTAAAAAAAAAAAAATGAAAAAGGTGCATAGATTTATATGCACTTTATAAAAAATGGAAAAGAAAGCCATACATAATTTTATTTTTCTGGTTTGAATGAGGACAATTAAAGCTTTTTAGTATCATCTGATTTAGTGCTTTTTCATAGGGTTTGTAAGTAAATTTAAATTTTAATCTCTGAATTTCTCTCAGATACCTGAATAGATGTACATCAACTTACTAAAATGTTAAAAGCAGTATGGTCTTTAAAAGCCATTTTTCTATCCTCTCATTCACACCTTGCGTCTTTTGCCTTATTCTTTACCCCATCTTTTTTGAGTCATTTCATGTTTCTGTTTCAGAGGTGCAAGCTATTTGGATTCAGGGATGGAGAACATAGATGAAAAAAGAGAATATGTATTCTTTCTGCTATAGAAACATGAATAAACTTATTTCTGACAACTGTAGATGGAAATCCAAATTTCTCTAGTGAAGACACTCCAGGCACAGATGTTTACAGAAGAGGGAAAAAAAACTATGAGCTACAGAAAGAAAATTTGTAGAAGTAAAATAATTCTGAAATGCTTAATTGGATAATCTTAGGGTTATTGTGTAGATGCATGGTTCTAGCTTCCAGTTGTGTGGTCAAATGTGGAGTATGAAGTTTTAATGACCAAGTCACTGATCAGAATCTGACCTTGGATAGAAACAAGTGAAAATTGTAATGATCTGATGGATATTTGTTGTTTAATGTAAAATAAATGAGTAATGTCTGTCTGAGTGGATCACAGTAACTGCTGTGGTTTTCACTCCTATTGGCAGGTTAAGCAATGAAGCCAAGCACTGAGTGAGAGACTTGAAACATCTTTTCAGAGCTAGCAGAGATCCAGGTTAGGAAAGAAGCACAGAAATAGGGTAGCAAGGAGGGATTTGGGTTGCCTCTGCCCAGCTGCACCTCTGTTATGACTACACATGCTCCCAGAGGGAAGATTCTTCCAGTATTCTGAAATTGGCAACTTTCCCTTATATTTAAATTTGCTCTAATTTTCAGGTGCATCTTACTAGATAACCAGATGCATCAGAAAAGCAAAAGGATTATAGAGGAGTAATTATAATTAGACTAGTCTGTGTTTTTTAAAAATTGTAAGATGAGGCCTTGAAAGTATTTTGAAATCACTGTGTTTTAGAGGTCTTAATCTAAATATTCCATGTGAGATTGTTTTCTAAAGAGATGGGTTCATTAGGTCAAGTAGAACTATATTAAAGACAAACAATTTTGTTATAATCTGACTGTCTTTTAAACAAAGATGAAGAAAACAGAACTAAAATAGCCATAGCAGTCCCACTATCTGATCTTCTCCATTGTGTATTACAGTAGTCGAGACTCATATAAATAAAAGCAAAATTAGGTAATTCCTTACATGTATTTGTCATGTCATGAAAAAAGCAGTGCTGCCTGCCATGGTAGGACATTAACAGAGAGTTGTGCAGGTAGCAGTGCCTGAAAATAATGGTGATGGCTTGGATAGCACTCCCATAGCATGGGACAAGCAACAGAGCTAGCTTCTTCAAACTGGGTGCTCTTTTTTGATGCATTAATGTTCAACTGGCTGGCTGTAGGCATCTTGGGCTTCAGAGAGAGCAAGCACTGGCCAGGGAAAGGCTACTTGGGAAAATCTGGCCCTGTGTCAGTTTTGTGAACAGAAGCAAGAGGAGACAAAAAGGAGAGCATGAAAGCATGAAGTGACTTTCATCCCCATGGCCTGTGTAGGAGTGCAGGCAAGGTTGGCTGTGGAGGGGTGAGTGAGCTGCCCATGGCTCCTGCTCTGTCTCAGGGTAGCTAGGGATGTACTGGGGAGCCTTCCTTGCCATCAGCCTCAAAAGGGGTCAGAGTATCCGGGTGGAAAGGGGTAAATGGCAGTCCTGATTCTTCCTTTTGTAATAAGCTTGTTTCAGCCTTGATTTTGTTATATGGTTAGTGGTTTTTTTAACTGTGATAAGTGCTGTTACAAACTTTTCCTCCTTTTTTATGCCTTTGGGATATTACTGTGGTTCTTTATGAGGAGGATGGGAGCCCATCTACAAGGGGTTACTATCAAGTACCACAGCCTACTCAGTCACATCAGGTGTATGTGTATTGTTTCCTCATAGTCCTGGTCCCTGCTGATGTGGGAATTATCCCTGGTAACTCATGTGATAGGACTGTGCTAGGTTGCCAGGCTGGCCTTAATGTTTATTTTTCTATATGATAGCATATTGTATTAACATTGTTTTATTTCACTCCCAGAAGTTGGTCTCCACAGATTTGTGCAGACATTGTTACTATCAGTCTTGTCACTAGAATATCAATGGTAGATGTAGGTAGATATAGTTAGGTCTCTTTAATCTAAACTTTAGATAAGCATGGGTAAATAGGAAACTCAAGCAGAATTACTTCATGCAAAAGATAATAAACATATGGAATAGATTACCAACAAGGAAAGGATAAATGACTTCAAGGGAAGGCTAGGTTTGTTTCTTGAAAAAGAGCATGTGAGAGCTAGGGTGAAGAAAGCAAGGAGGTGTAAAGTCAGGTTCCTATTAACAAAGGCTAACATGGTGGGCTGGATGTTCATTTCCTAACATTGCTTTAGATATCTCCATATGTATGGGTTACAGTTCATTTGCATATGTGTTTGTTAACATTGTCTGTCTAGATCTACACATGTTTTTTCTTCAGGGTTCCACAGAAATATTAAAATACAGGACAGTGCAACGTTTTGGTTTTGATACCAGTTTTATGTAAGGGATTGATAGGACAGTGATGTGCCGATCAAGTGAATTAGGGAGCAATCTTGCCTTCTCTGGCATTAGTTTATAATAGACAGGAGAAGCTGAAAGTGCTTTTTACTCTTGGAGCCAAGGATTTTTTGATAGGTATTTGTGCTAGTTCCCTGTATTCCTGACAGAGTTCTAGAAGCATTTGGACAGCACCCTCAGGCACATGGTGTGATTTTGGGGGTTGTCCTGTGCTTAGACAGAAGTTGGACTTGGTGATCCATGTGGGTTCCTTCCAACTCAGGACATTCTATGATTCTGTGTGATTCTATGATCAGTCATGGAACAGTTCTGAAAAAATCCCTGCATGTATTTGAAGTCTCTCTTTTTTTTTTTCAGGTTTTGTTTTTGTTCTCAAGGGTTTCTATGAACAACTTAATGAATTTCAGTTTCAGTGCATGTGATGAATATTGAGAGTTGACTTGGTGCTGGAAAGCAGCACTAGTTTTGAAACTGCTGTTGCAAGTAGCTTTTCATTGAACCTTTGTGATTTGTTGGAATATCTCCCACATTTTTAAGGAGAATGATGGATCTCTCAGAGGAAAGTGCATAAAAGTTAGGAAAACTCTGGTTGATTCTGATGTGATTTCTAGGATCCAGTTCTGCTCCTCTTATTTCAGTTAGGGTAGGACTGAGCCAGTAGGTAAAACATCTCATCCATACCAGGTGAGTCTCATGTGATCTCAGTGCAAAGCCTGATGTTCTTAAGAAGAGATCCTGATTAACCTTGTGTCATTATTTCAAATACAAAAAGAAATCCAACCTTTTGAGTTAAAAAATGCAAAAGTTACTGGCTACCCAAAACTGAAATGTATAATAGAGTGACAGTTTATTGCCTTTTCAATGTATCTATTCTTCATTGATTCATTAAGATTTTGCCATAGGACTGTAATTCTGCTTAGGGCTAATAAAATATGTAGTAGAAGATAACACAGCATCTTTATTAGTACCATAATACTAGATAACAAAACTCTCCTGCTCTACCTACTCCCTTCTTTAGATTTTACCTTAAACCTCCTTTTAAAATAGCTCAGAGATTGTAAAGTATTCGTGATTGTTTTAAAGAACAAATGTTCAAGCATCTCTTTTCTACTTGAATGCACAAAGCTATATGCATGTGTATGCAATAAATGGACATGCAATTAGGTAAATGAGGAGTAGGAAATCCACAACCACTTCTGGATTAGAATTTCAATCTACAGCTTGTTTTGGTAGTGTCTTTGGCATGCTAGGTGCTTTCCAAATATGGAAGTATAGTTTCTGGCCAGAACTAGCTGCAATTTTCTTATTGCAGTTGAAAAATGCCAGTTCATTAGTTTGCATCAACATGCTGCATTTTAAAAGGATTTTTAAGGTTCACAATTGAATTTCTGCTTAAAATGAAAGAGTGGCATCTCTGCACTTCATTATGGGTTTGTGATTATGAAATGCACCTGGGTCACTGGAGAGCCCAATTCAGATCGTTCCTCTCATACCTGATTTGAATCAGCTTCTTCAAATCAAGTTTCTCACTTCCCAGGTGAGTGCTCTAATAACTACACTTTGGCTCTTCCAGGGTGAGCCTTTTTAAGTTCCTGCTTCAGGCTGTTCCAATTTAAATAATCATTTAATTATTCACTGGGTCAGAAGAGGACTGACTCTTGGCTTGGTTACTCAAGTGTGGTGTGGGAGACTGGGTCCAACTTCATTGTGTTGCAGTAGTCCTGCACCCTGTGCTGCTGACTGTGATGTGGTGAGAGTATTCATGTTCTTAATGTTGTCTTGCTGGCTCTTTCTTTTGAAAAGCTGCAAAAGGTACTGGGTTAGTTCTGGTAGGGAACAAGATCTGAAATCTTCAAGCTATTTGTAATATAGGAAAACTGCTCTTTACTTAGCTTTCTAACTTTCTTGTAAAGTTCACAATGATTATAAAAGTTGGTTGGTGATGGGATTCATCTTGATAATGCAAAAATCTTCATTTCAAAATGCATTTTGTTGCCATTATTTTGTTCAGTGGATTATATGTTTGAACAGGACTGATTGATTCCTACATTGCTCTGAGCATCAACTGCCTAGCTGTAGGAGGGGCTTATGGGTGTAGGGTTAGACCCTTCTACTTGCAAGCAACTTGGACCTGCATACAGCAGAGAGCTTGTGTTTGCTGCTCTAGCTGATAGTACTGTGAGGTGGAGAGAAATGCTGTGTAAATGCCAATAAATGCCTTAAGAGATGCAGGGGATACTGTGTGCTGTTAGTTCTCCTTACCTCATGAAGAAACTCGTGCAAGATGTAAAAGATCTGTGGATCTGGCAGATTTCTCCATTGGGGTTTCTTAAAAAGGAGAGGAAAAAATGTCTTAATCTGTAGAAGGGGGATCTGCAAAGGGAGGAGTTGCTTCTTTCCTTAGAGACAGAGCTACTCATTTAGATAGCTTCTGTCTTCTCTGTCTTTCATTCTTAACTTCTCTGGCAGCACAACTCTGGCAGATCCCATGCTGTATTGGTTGGTTCCCCTTCTGGCTGCTGTGCAACAGTAATGGATGGGAGCCAAGGGAATAAATATAGCTCTGAGTTCCAGTAGTAAGCCCCTGCTAGACTTCTACATAGAAATCTGTGAGGTCACAGAGGGAGAGGGAATGGGTGATAGAGAGTTTGGGCAGGCTTAGGTCTGACTCCTCCAGCAGAGATAGTGTCTGCAGCCCCGGGAGATAGGAAAAGGGGGAAACACACTGTTGCCTTCATTTCCAAGCAGAACTAGAAGGATCTGTAGATATATTTTAAAAGTGGTTTACCATTGGCCATGCAGTTTCCATGTGAGTTTATTAAATGTGAGCATTTTTTTAATATGTAAAAATAACTTCACCATTTTGTTATTTCCTTTTATGTATTTCACTCTGGTTGGAAAAACGAAATCAATCTAGTCAGCTTTTCATCAGTTTCTCTTTGGCTGTCATGCAGTTGCACAATGCTGCACTGCTTGGCTAGCAAAAATGTTTACAACGAAAAATTGTTTTCAATGGGATTAAAAAAAGAATCGTGGAAACATTTTTATTGGTCTTCAGTTTTTGTGCAACTTTGATTTTTTACAAGACCTAAACTGTATCAGTGGTGGTTCTGTAACTTATCTTAAAATTATGTTCATTTTTTATATATACTTGCAAGTTATAGACAAGATACTGCTACTACCCTCTCTCATACAGTACAAAAAAATGCTAGCCTGAATGTTTTTGAGCAGCTGGTTCAAAGTCCATGGAAATCATGAACACCTTGTAGTTGACTCTCAAAGGTGTGAGGTCAGACCCTTAACCTGTGTGTAAATACCTGTTGTAATGGGGTTAAACAATCTTAATCATTTAGAACTGGTCTGAGTTGATCTCTGATCTAGCAGTGCTATGAGATGTTTTTCCTACAGCTGAGGAGGATATGGGGATATGCCTGCAACCTTTATACACCTTTACTACTGATAGCACCCATAGACATTTTACACACATAAAACCTATAAAATGAGAACCTTGTTAGGTTAACTATGGTAAAATCCTATGAGTAAAGTCTTGGCTGATGGTTACCTCTTCTGCCACTGACAGAGGACTCTGTTTCTCATGCTGCCTTACTTTCTACCTTCATTCAGTGTCCCTCAGTTGCCACTCTGAACCTATCACGTAAATGAGAAACGGGAACCTTTGGGTACCCTTTGAAAAGTGAAAGCTTTTTTCTTAAAGAATTGTGAATTTCAGAGGGCTCAAGATTGCAAATACCTTTTCAGTGCTTTTATGATTAACATTCACTGCTGAATTCACTAATTGAAGATCTTAATGAATGTTATAAGGACCAGGTCCATAGTTGCCAATGATTCAGTATCTTGTTTTCAGGTGTGAGCTGGCTGGGTCACATCTAGCTTGCTTCTAGTTGAAGTCATTGCACAAGCAAAAATCCTGACCAAACAACCCAACCTCAAACTGCTTTCTAAATATGATTTCTGAGCCTCTTTCAAACACCAGCTGTTGACTGGCCACTTCACACTATTAACCTTTTACTTCCCAAATACAACTCTAGTAGCGAATTCACATCCACCATTAAGTTAGACCTAACTTGTATTTGATGAAGTAACTTATGTTGTGGAAAGAAAGAAATGATCATGCAGACTTTTCCTGTGACATTGCAAAAGTTATTTCAATATGTGATTTACATTTTTAATAAAACCAGCTGGATTTGAAAACTGTTTACACATGTATAGTCTGTAATGTAAAAAAGTTTTCAGTCCTCTGCTCTGCAGTTGATACGAACATCTAAAGTAGATTTGATGCCTCTGTAAAAAGGTCTGACTGGTCCATATTCTTCAACTGCACAACATTTGTTCATGTAGCCTTTTAGATGATATTGATGTTTTTAATCAGACAGGGACTATTTTTCTGGGTATGCTTTGCTTTGACAAGATCTTCTGTTGGGAGATTGGGCTTTTGAAGATGTGTTTCATATGTTTGAGTCAAGTAAAATATTACCTATCAGAGTGAAAGACCCTCTTTTTATGTTGCTCCTTTACAGATTTACAAATAAGTCCTCAGGCAGTTTTTATTGTTGCTTGTTGTTGTGACACATCATATATCTTTTACTAATTATGCTTTTATTATTTTTTTAAATTATGTTTTTCTGGAGCAAAAGTTTTATTGTTTAAAAAAAATCATGGTACAACTTTATAGTTTTTGATTTGTTAATGAAAATAACCTTGAATACCCTGTTACTTTTTTTTTAACGTACCAGTAATCTCTCCACCTTTCTGTCTGATGCTGGTGATGGAGCTGAACAAAATAGAGTAAACCAAAGATAGTTTAAAAGTAGAAGCACTGGCTTTCGGCACTTTTCCAGCTATGTGTATATGTACCAGAGCAGGAGTCTGACTACAGAAAATTTTCTCAGGGTCTCTCTGTGGGTTGCCACAGTGCTAGGGAAACATGTCAGGAGAAACAGGGCTGGCAGATTAAGCGAGAAGGAGTATTTCACATGCCTTTTCAAGCTGTATTTGAAGACAACTTTTCCTCCTTTCATATTTTTCTAGTTTGAAGTAAGAAATTGGTTAAAAAATGAAAGGGGGAGGGTGTTGGCTGCCTTTTGAACTCTTTTCATACTCTATTGGGGGAGGGTGTGTTTTTGTACAGATTTGTTCAGAAAATATCTGTGTAAAACGGAAGTTAGCCTTGTTAAATTGAATGCTCTGCTAGGCTTGAAGCCATTTGTACCTTGTTCTGGGTCCTAGGTGTTTCTCAGCCCCCTACTTGCAGAGTGTAGAATGTAGCCCCCTCCAGTTACTTCCATTGAGGATTTGCCCCCTGTTGAGATCATTATTTAGTGCTAGGACAGCTTTTATATGTTGAGTAGGGATCATTTATTTCTATAGAAATAAGAGGACTTAACAGCAGTGCACAATCAATATGCAAAACCCTACTAAGATAATTTGTATTTAAATGTGAACAATGTTAATTCTAAACAATCTTCAGCCCTTATTCAGTCCAATCATTGCTGGACATCTAGGTGAAGAAGGCTCTTCTAACTTATTAGTTTATTATCAACAATAATGCCAACACTTAAACCCTTCGATTAGGTAACCCAGGTACCTATTATTCTATTAGGGCTTGCTGCTCTCTGGTTGAAGTCCATACTGAAACACATATTGCTTGGGCACGCGTACCTCATCTTTCTATAAGCACTTGTATGCAGAGTTTGGCAAGTGCACAAGGAGAATAGAAATAATAATTACTGAATAATACCTTAATATTTTAGAGGATGCTTGCTCGTCTGTCGTATAACTGCATGGTATGAAAGTACTTGTAGAAGGAATAAATATGCTTATCTTTGAGAAATTGATATGACAATAAAAAATGTAATATGGTCTCATCTTTTTATTATGCTCAATACTTTCTGTGGTTTACATGTTTAAATTCTGTAAGGAAGTGTTAACAAAAGTTTCTGTGGTTTTTAGGAGTTCTTCAGTATTTGGGGAGAGAGAGGATCATATGCTCCTTCAGCTGTGAATAGTTTGTGGTTCTTTATCATTTTTCATGAACCTTCTTTCAGATTTTGTAAACATGGCATTCACACAACATGTAGAGAATGTTGATTAAAGCTATTTAATGCAAAAGCTTACAGGTACAGTGTTGTGACTCCACCTGTACTGCTGCAGTTGATCTACTGAGCCTTGCCATAGTAAGTATTTGATCCTGAATTAGTGTGGAAGCAGTGGTACCGAAATGTGTGCGTAGTTGTTTTGGTGAAATTAGATGTCAGGTGTTAAAGCGTGTACTTAATCTGTGCTGAATTGGGTCCTCTGAAGTTAGGAAAAACCAAAGCAGTGGAAAATTCTGGTCATAGTTCTGTTAGTTTAGGAACTAGGTGTTTACAGTATTTTGAAAACCTGCAATGAGCCGTATGACTTTTTTTTCTTTGAAATCTCTGTTGCTGCCATCAATAATCTGTATGATTTCAGAAGTCATGTGGCCTCAATTGTTTCTTAAATTGTCTGGAATAGTAGTTCTTTTAAAAATGTGTTTTATAGGAAGGCTTGCTTTTAATACATTAGAATAGCTGTGGTCTTGAATTACATTTAGAAAAAAGAAGTATTAATATAGACAAATACAGCATTTGTGTAAATGTTAATTAAGCTTACATCACAGAACTTTGCTTCCTTGCGAAAAGCAGGAAAGATCTTTTTTTCATGTTCTTTCCACCAAGACTTGTCTAGGTGCCATTCCACCATCATCTTTCCTTAGAAAAACTAGTTCAGATATCCAAGGTGGCAGGGCCGTTGCCATTGCCCATGACCGCTCTTGGTTCTGAAGCTAATGAAGCTGAGTCTCTGAACCAGATCTCGTGAGGGTAGCCTGCCTGGGCCCTTACCAGCTATAGGAGAGGAAGTGTGGAAGGCAAAGGACTAGGACGTATCCAAGGAGTTTTATACACAGATTATGAAGACAGCAGATGTGTAGCATGTGGCCAGAACTTAGGCAGGAGCTGGAGTACTACTGCTCACTCCCGTGTCGGTGAGGTGGAACATCAAGGATGTAGGGGCTGTGGACCATGGAAGGCCCAACTTGGAGGCCCAAGTGAGGAAGAGGAAGGTGGAGAAAGGACGGGAGAAAAATCTTTTGTGGTATCCCAGGAGAATGCTCTCTTCTGTGCATTCAGCTCAGAGCAGTCCTCCACTGCTATGTAAAATAGCCCTTATGCTCTCACAGATTGTTCTGAACTAATATTTGCCATTTTAATTTTCTTTGCAGACCTTAATATCTAAGTCACTGCTCTTTCCCTTTGCATTGGAACTCCTGGTAAAATAAGAGATCTTTACCAAATATTGAAGAATTAAGCCTAAGAGAATGAAAAATTAACATGCTAAATATCCTAAATAATGATACAAACAAGGTGCTATGTCATTCTGCCTACGAAAGGCTAAGAGCCCTCTTTTGTCCAAAACCAGATTATGTTCTTCATCTCTCTAATGGCACTATTAGCAAATTCATAATGGAAGCCAGGAACTTATTTGTGATTCTGCTTCTCCTTTGGGGCTGATATTGAAGCACAGGCACAGTATAAAACTTCAGAAAGAAGGCGAGTATCAGATAGTTTTAGCCCACGATTAGCAGTTGGGACTCTTGAGTGTCATCTGAACATTGATTATTTGTCAGATAATGCAATTACATTTAATGGAGGGCACTGCTCAGGAGTTAGACAGTTTAACTAGCGCATTTGGGTTTTATGCACTATACCATGTTCGCAGTCACAGTGGAAACATGAGTGACATTTGACACTCGGTTGTAGTAATACATTTCCAAAGCAGCTGCATATCACAACACTGACAAAAGTCATGAAATGCCTGTTCTGTGCTCCTTGCTACCAAGTCTTGTTTATGCTGTCCCTGAGAGGCAGAGGCTGTGGAAGAGAGTGCTGTTGGAGGATGGTGTCACACGTTGTGTGCCTGTCACTGAACTGAGACACTTGCTATTGACTGTGACATGTCACTTACATGAAACCATGCAGTGCTACTGCAGCTTGGGGCACAGTTTAGGTTATGCAGCAAATTTCAGTCCGTTTTCATCTGTTTGACAGACCCACCTGATCTCCCATTAAAAGAAAGGAAGAAAAAAAAGATGTGCCTGAGACAGTTTGAAAGCAGGGAGGACCAGACTGTCTCCTTAATGAAGTGTTTAAGGAGTGATTAAGTAAAATTTTTGCCTCTGTTTTCACTATTGGCTTCGTAGTCTAATAAGAAATTTTGACTCTGTTCAGTCATGGGGACTTTAACCATTGAGTTCACTGGAAACGAGTTCATCTTGAGAAAGGAGCTGAAGAGTTGTCAGCTTTGCTGCCTCCATGTACCATGTGCTGATTTGTGGTCCTTGTTGACATGGCATCATTTGTTCCTGTGATATCTGAAGAAAACTTTCCCAACTCAAAAAACATAGGGCTGGTAGACTGACATACTTTCTTCAGTGGCACAACGTGACACCTTTCCCCTCTGTAGCAGAAAAAAGATCTCTGAATTTCAGGTCATCAGGCAAGCCCTAGGACACCCTCCAACACTCTCTTAGGGAGCCCTGCTGTCAGTTCTCCTTAACTATACCTGGATTTGTGTAGAGTCCGTTGGGTTCTTGCCTGAAGACAGAACAGTTCCTAACTCTTCAGAGTACCATTCAGAGATGCCATATTGACTAAATGCTCTGCTATCACAGTGATAGCCGTAATGTAAATGTTCTATCACACAGAAATGCAGATTTAATTAAGTATCTGGTCTTAGTTTAGTTATGACAAGGCAGTATGTGATTCAGGCTTATTTTAGACTTTGAGGATCCAAGGAATAGCCTTGACTTCAGTAATACTGAAATCTGCTAAACTGCATTTGTGCCTTCTATCCTGGAAGGGGCTTCTGAGATTGACTTAGTTTCCACTACTGAGAGCTAGGGTCTTCCAAGAATGGCTGCCCTACAGAGAGGAGTGAAACACTTGGAACTTTTGCTTTGTTTAAACAAATAAACCCAAAACCCAGTTAAGGCTGAGCTTCAAAAGCTGTACTAAGAGTTTCAGTTGGAAATATGCAGTGGGTTCCAGTTGGTAACTAGGTTTTGAATCTGAGCAGTGGATACTAGTTTGCTTTGACTGTTGTTGATTGTACAACCAAAAGATTGTGGAAACTAAAAGGGAGAGATTAAAGTCCTAACACAGCTCCTCTACAGCATGCCTCAGAAATCTCCTACTTTATAAACCCCCTTGCCCTTAGGCTTGGTTGTGGTGAAGAGCTGAAAAACTTGATACACCACTCTTTTGGCAAAAGCTGGCTATGCATAAGTATGAATATCTCTGAAGGCTGCTCCTGCATGCAAGCTTATTTGGTTATTTGAAAATATTTTTGAATCTGAGAGCTGAATCACTGCCTCATACTTCGTAAACTGTAGCTTCAGTTCAGTAATGTTTTATAGCTGACAGTATGGCTTTACATTTTTATTTTTGACCTCTGCCTGCATTCATCTGGTAGCTAGTATAATGACAGATAAATTGAATGTTGATTCCATAAAGGAAAGTTGTCCTTTTGTGAAAAGATTCTAAAATCACGTATTTCATCAGTGCAACCTGATGGAGTGCCATGCACACTGTACAAATGAAAATGTGCTCTCCTCAGCTGTCAGTGCAGTATGCTGAAAAATGAGCATATGAAGGCAATTTGAGTGTTGAACCTTCTTTAATTCAACACATCATTTGGTTTCAAAATAGTTAAGTAAATTGTATTAAATAATTGTAAACATTCCAAATAGTCATCCAAAACAAATCGTATTTTGCATAATCGTAACTTAGGAACAAAATATTTAAACATAAATCAAGGAGAAGTGAAAAAATTCAGTTTACCAGTTTTTAAGTTGTTCGCATACTTATGCTTAGTTGATACTTTACAGAATATTTGTGGTTATTTAAGATACTGTGTAAAATTTCAAACCAGTGTAGGTTAAAAATATATTTTCATTGCTACATCCCCTTGAATATTTATTTTCTGAAACTTAAATGCTGCATGCGGTATGATTTTTGCAGTGCAAAAAAGCTTTTCCTTCTGTAAAGTGCCTAGAAATTCGTTATGTGATCAGTTATGTAAATAGGCTTATTGTTTAGAAAGTATCTGAAATGAAGTCTGTCCTTTAGCCATTTCTTTCTCTTATTAAATTTTTAAAGATGCATATTTCAAAACCAAACAAACCAATTCCAAAGAGGTCTAATTTTCTTCTGCTTCTCCCAAAATGTACAGTATGTTCTAACAATTCAGATTCCAGTTAGGGTTGTGGGGAGTCTTTCATTAGAAAGCACATTGTAGCAAACCATGTATTTTTTGTTAAGAAATAGTGAATGATATAATAATTGTAAAGGACATCTACAGTGTAATGACAGTTATGTGTTTTTTCAAGGGAAAATGCAAACAATAGGTAGAAGAAAGTAAAATCAATAAAAGGACATTGTAAGAATGTATCTGGTCCATTAGTTACAGGGAAATCTGTTCAATCTGAAATCACATTCACCTTACGAGGTGGATAAATAAAAATATTAGGTTCTAGTTATGTAGTCCTTTCTCCTTTTGAGCTTAATGGTAACCTCTGAAATGGAACATCAGGATTAAAGCCCAAATTAATCATCGTGCAGCATGATTTTCACTTCCAGATAGGTTATTTCCACTGAGTAAAATCTTTGATGACTGTTTTTGTTGTATGCTTAGGTCCAGTTTCTGTGTTACAGTGGGGGGGAAATAAAGTCATGGGTAGGATATTCTTCAGTTGTGAAATGGGAGTGCATGTGTTTAAGATTTGTACCTGAAGAAGTATGCTGGAACTTTACTTATTTAGCTTCCTTCTTTCCCTTGATGTTGGACACAAAGGTATTGTGAGAGATAGCATGTCTCTGATTCCCCCAAACCCTAAAGTTTACTGGGTACAACTGATTTCCTTGCTAGAATTTCAGATCCCTATGTGCCAATTGTTGGCTGATTAAGGTCAATGATAGCACTTATTCAGTACTTTCGTTGACTTGAATCATGTGATAGAAGTGATTGATTTAAGCCCAGGATTGCTAATTTTCTGTTGTAGCCATTTCTTCTACAGAGCCAGGTTTTACATTACCAGGAGTTATTTATACTGTATTTAAAAGCAATTCATTTTTCCCTTACAGGTAGCAGTGCCATTGCATATATTCAGAATTACATATTTCATTTGTGGGAGAGTGTTTTTTTCCAATGTCAGATGCACCCTTTGTTTCCAGAGTTCTTTGGATAGGCTGAGATTTCGAATAGCAGATAATAACATGCAGTGTGTATTATTGATGTTGTCTTAATTGTCTTATTGACAACTCACTTGCACTTGAAGAGGCATGCTAATATCAGACATTTTATGAGATTGCATATATTTTCATGACTGGAAGCCATAGCTACAAAATGATTTTAAAGGCACTCAACTATTACTCATTAAAACATGTAGAATTTTTAAAATGCATTTTTGGGTACGTATTCTGCCTCATTGCTGTTTGGCTTTGTTAATCCAGTCTCCTCACCCTTAATTTTCCTTTACTAGTCCCTAATTAAGCTTAACATCAATATTTAGTGTGGAATTGGCTCCAAAGCAAATCGCCATGCACCACCACCATTACCTGAAAAAAAACAGCTTATAGAAATAGAAAATTATAAGCCTGGAAAATATAAGAAGCTGCTCATATAAAGGGAAAATACAAGCTCTTTGCTTCTCCAGTGAAAGGAGGGGGTGTAGAGGAGAGCATACGTTGCGTGCAGCTTGAAATGATAAACTAGTTATGAATATACTAATTGTGATACTTGTTTCTGGTGAAGTAGGTTCATTAAGATGTTGCAACAGTTTAGTTACTGCTGGTCTCTTCTAAAGACCTGTGAATTAACTTGTGACACTGGTAAAATCTAAAATCAATAGAAATAAAACTACAGTATGTATCAGCAAGAGCTGACAGATGTAGACAAGTATTAAGGAAAATCTCTTGCTGAGAATGATTGAGCCTAAAGTATTCTATATATGAATGATCCAAACATACTTTAAATTTCTCCAAACCTTTAGTTTGGACATGTGAGTCTTTTCACTTGCCTGTCAGGATGAAAGGGCCAGTTGCTGACATTACTTCTGTCAGCGCTGTTTTCTGCGTACTGGTTTTCCTTGTAGCTCAGAAGGGCTTTATCAGGGCCTGTTTGTTTCCAGTCCTGTTTGAAATGTGAACCTCTGTGTTCCTTTGTCACTGTAAAACACGTAAAGACAGAATTTAATGTAAACTCTGCACGTTCTTTCCAGCTCTCCTCCTTCTAGTAATGGTACTGTGGTGGATTTGCTTGTGGATATTTAAAGTAAGGAGATGGTTTTCAGGTTAACTTTCTCTTCCTCCTAGTGTAATAACCTGCTACCTTGGAGAAACTTGGGTTTCTAACCAGGAGATAAATAATCCAGTTCTGTTCACTCATACCTTACTGCTTTCCTTCAGATTTTTTTTTCTGAGGTACTAAAGGAATTGTGAAGAACCATAAATGCATTCTGAAAAATGCTTTTTAAAACCTGACATTTATTTGTGTCTGTCTTCAAGGTCCCTTCAGCCTGTTTTGCATTGCTTTTGCAATTACACTTTGTCATGGATCTTCAGGCCCAAGAACTTGTCATTTTCTTTCCTGAACAGATCTCTGTGATCAAATGTTTTGTTAAGGATCTTAGCAACCTTCTGGTTTTTTTCCACATTTGCACCACTTCAGTTTTACCTTAAATCAGTACAAGATCTGACTCCTGGTATATCTGTAAGGGGGCAAATAAGGAAGTTTTATATTGTATGTAAAAAATTACAGCATTGAATTGTTTTTATATGCTGTAGTGCCCTTTTAGATAAATAATCTAGAGTTGGGGGAAAATTGTCTGGTAAAATGTCCCACTGCTGCCAAACACTGGTACCATCTGTCCCTAAAGCATCTGAATCCAAAGGTTTCAGCATTGATCTCTAGCTTCTTGAACTACTACTACTACTACCCATCTCTGCAAAGGAAAAAGCTTCATTGCTGGTAGGAAGAGGGAATGGTGAGGGTGCCCTATAAACCCTAGGTAGAGTTCTGGGTGCATGGCACCCAAAGAAGTAATTTCCAGTATGCAGTGGTGTTGAATAGCTCAAGAGTGACCTCTGCATACTATTATCCTGCGTTGTGAATGTGTGGATTGGCAATATCTGAGGTTCTCGTGCTTGATTTCTAAAATAGATCAAGTAGTGTATGCCTGGAGCAAAAGGTGTCCATCTGTGAAATATGAGCTTGAATGACCATAATATCAGGGAAAAAAATGGATGACACCTGAAAATTAAATTTGTTGATAAAGCACTGGACAGAGCTTCATTTCTGATTCTTTTCCTGACTTTCAGCGTGACCTTGGGAAATTCATTAGGAGGTCATTTTTACAGGTGCTGAGCACCACTTGCTACTGATGAGTCTTGTGGGTGCAACAGGGGAACTTTATCATCTCTGAAGATCAGGCAGTTCTCTCTGTCTGCCAAGCGAGTAAAAGGATTTTTACAACCTTTAAGAAACATGGTTTTATTTATTGATGAAAAAGTATAGAAATATGCCTTTGTTTTAATAACTTTCATAGAAAAAAATGAGGAAGACCTGGTCTGGCTGAATGACTGTAGATGGAGGAGTGTCTTGCTGTATGTTTGCAGGGTGGGAATTTGACTGACATGGAAGAAGTGCCCTGGCACTAGGCAAGTGGTCCATCTTGCCCCCCTTCTTGCTTCTGTCAGCAAAAGATGCAGGTTCAGGGAGCAAGGTGAGCCTGGATGCTCCATTTCCTTCATAGAATCCTTATATCCACAGTCATTGTAGGGGTGTTGGAGGGCACATCCTAATCCTTGTACTGTGCACATATGGATCGTATGCCTACAAATTTGTCCAGTCTGCAGTTTGTTTCGCACCACCTGTGGCAGCATGGTCTCAAGCTCACTGATATTTATTTTCCTTTTTCCTGTGAAGCAGCCAGTCTACCTAATTTTATTTGATCTTTTTTGGTACCTCTAACTCTGCTGTGTTTGTGGTTTTTTGTTTGTTTGTTTCTTTTCAAGACGACCAGAATGGCACACAGTATTCTAGATGTAATTGCACCAAGGCTTTCTCTTGTGGCAGAGGGAAGCTATCCACCTTGTTCTTGGTACACTTCTGAATGATGAGTAAGGCTTTGTTTACTTCTTTGTGTGTTACTGAACTGATAATTTCGGAGGACTGTCAATTCAAAGATCTCTCTTCTGTGCTTACAGGCTATTTCTGAATTCAATGTTGTTGTATGTGGCTGTTTAGATTGCTTTCTCCAGATGTTAAACCTTAATGTTTCTCTGTGCTGGTACTCATCAGCCACATTTTTCTCGCTCACTCTGGCTGGACCAAAGCACAGATTCCTCTCCACAAGTCTACTCTCTAGCCATGGTCTTGTCTTTGGACAGAATGGCTTAGCCAGGGTCATTTCCGAATCAAAGCTCTTTTTCTTGACTGTTTGGGAAGTTGTTCCAGTTTCAGCCACATAGCTCATGAAACCCTTGCCACAGTTTCTTCTTCAATGCCATCCCCCAGAGATTTGCAAATAGATTCTGCTTTTGACAGTTTGGCTCTTTGAAATACTCCTGGTCTCTGATTAAATATCATGATCGTGGAAAAGCTGGCAGCAAATGGGCCTAGGCCATTGGAGTAAGCTTTATTCTTTGTATGTATAGATCAGCCATGGAAAACAGCTTGCTATTTGGTTGTACTTGTAGAGAGATGTACTTGAAGTTTCCCATGTAGATGGTTTGATGCGGGGCTCCCCTGGTGAAATGCTTCAGCTCTTAGTCAAGAGGTCAGCTTTGAATGCAGTAATAGTTTTTTCTTATCTAGTCTTAGAAAACAGACATTCAAACAGCACTGAAACTTCCTGATATTCCCAAAGTGAATATTGATACTTTTCTGTTTGAGTTGCTGTGTGATTAATGCTGTGCTTTAAGGTCTCTGGCCTATTGGTGAAAAAGCTCACTTGCAACATTCCCCATGCTAGGAGGCTCTGAGAGGCTAGAGTCAATATTACCTGCCAGAACTAGTGGAGCACAAGATGCTCTGGTTACATCACCTTCTATTTGTGAATTGTTACCTTAGTTGACATGGAGGTAGCACTCACCAGCACTGAAATCCTATAGTCTTTATAACTTGAGTAAAAAGACTAAATGCTCTAGTTACAGCTCTTACAACTGTATCCTGCAAATCAGTGGGTTAAGCTTGTGTGCATCTAGGAGATTGTAAAGTAAGACCTTGTTTGTCCCTTTAAAACCATTTTCTGGTTTATTTGTGTTGCAGAAGTAGCTCAAAGAAATGAAAGTATAGGCCTGTTGTTTAAGGTAAATTAGAATTAAACGTTTACAGTGTTCTAGGGGAAACTTCTCTGTTACGTGTAAGAGCAGTCCACAGAAATCATTCATATTCCCACCTGAAAGTGGACCAACTTTTCCAAGTCCCTTCATGAAATTTCCTATAGTGTGTCATTTTGCTCTGGTTAATGTCTGTTGAAATTTTAGATATTAAAAATTAAGAAAACTGGTAAAAAGAGTGAGATTTTCAAAATTGCAATGGAATTAACGTGTTTTAAGTGCTCCCTTTTTATGTTGTTTATTCACACATCCGCTTTCAAGATGAGACAGATGAGAGCATCTTGGCTTGTAGTTTCTTAAAAGAGTAAGATTCTTTTGGCGGAGTTGTCTCTCCTTACCTAAATTGAACTGAAGTTGCAAGGTTTGTGTAGCATCCACAAAAGGATCATCAGTCCTCTGGCAGTTGCCAGGAGGGTCAGATCCTTATGCAACAGGCAGTGTAAAGTATATTTTGAAGAGTGCTGATATTTAACTTTTTCTGGTTGTCTTTGTTGTTATCTGAAGGAAAAGCCTGGCAACCAAATTCTTAAATCATCTGGTTTGCCACAGTTGGGAACCAAGGATTTTGGTCCAAGAACTGTGCTTGCATCACTTGATGCTTGAGAGAACTGATTGACTGGCTGACTTAAAGATAGCTTATTGTTGCGATTCCTGCTGCCTTCTGGGTCTTTGGTAGCACTCCAGAGAGCTGAACTCATCCCCACAAATGGATCAAGGTTGAAAGCTGAAGATAGTGGGAAATTTTAGAGTTCCTATGTGGGGATGGAGCAGTGGCAAAGAGTAGAAAGATAGCAAGAATATCTCTGGAGGTTTAGGGAACCAGAGTGCATGGTATTGTGGTGTAGCAGTATTTGGCTGGCACAGAGGTTGTTAGGTTTAGCCTCAGTTTGAGAAATCCAAGTTACCCACTCCGCTGAACATTTCTGCCATAATTAGAAGTGTCACACTGTGACCTTCAATATTCTGAGAAAAAGAAAAATTGTTACCTTAAGGAATTTCCCATTCCTTGAACCAGAACAGAAATCACAGCTATGTTCTGGAATTATCTTGGTCCTTTGAGATGAACTTCCTCAAAATTTACTGCTCTGGTAAGCCACTTCTTTAGCGGCTTTAGTATTTGTTTCTGTGGTTAGACAAATTGGTGACCTTTTGGAGAGCATCGTGTTATCAAACAGACCAATCAACTCTTTAGCAAATGTGTAAGATTTATTTTCATTTTAGTATCTTTGTGTAGAATTAAATTGAATGTGTGTCTAATACATGGATTTCACATTACATTTGCCAAAGACAGCATTTATTTGGGGTTTTTGATTCTTGGAAAAATAATTCTTAGAGCCATAGGATTTGATTTTCTGAGCACAGCTATTGTTGCACTTCATAATGAAAAGGAAGTGTTTGGCCCTTCTGGGAATCAAAATGTGGGTGATTCAAAATTTAGCTTCCAAAATTTTGAGCATTCTAATATGAATGATTAAAATATTAAAATTCAGGCTATCCAGAGTAGAAAGCAAGGATCTCCAGTATTGTAGTGCACATATATGCATGCACATTCACACACACAAAATTAAGGGATTAAAATTCAGCTCTGATAAAACTGGAAAATACTCACTGTAGAAGGTAGCATAGCATGTCTTCAGAGGTTGGTTAGTGCTTAAGGTGACAGAGAAAATTAATGCACATAAATGACAGTTGTTTCTGAGAGAATCATCTGGTTGAACTGGGAAAAGTCTCCTTTTCTTGAATCCCACTTAAGTTGAGATAGTTGTTATAAATGTTTGATAGAACAAGATGGGCAATTGCCCCAGGTAGGTCTGAGGTTTGACCTCTGCTACAAACAGTTGCAAGAAGCTGTTTTCCACAGTGCCTGTTTGATTTAATTTCTTTGCAGGATGACACTGGAATGGCTAACTCTCCGATTCCTTTGTCTTGCAGCCCTTTTGCTCCATTGGTAGATCTAGGGAGATTAGGAATGCAGGACACAACATCACTACGTACAAAATTTGTATCAAATAAAAGGATTCACATTTCTGCCAAGTTGGGGTTTAACCTCTCCTAGATCCTGAGTTGTGTATAATTAATGTTTTTTCGATATCTTTCAGCATTTGACTTTCAGAATTCTCTCCCAGAATTAATCTTAAAAGATATTTCAGCATTCTGCCTACAGGAAGACAACTTGCTTTTAGCTCATGCCATAATTTTTTGTTTCAGTTTTTGGATGTCATGTATCACTCTGATTAAATGTCTCTTTCTTGCAGAAGGCTATTCTCATAGGAAAGAACTCAAGCTATTATCTAACAAATGTGTGGCAGTTAGTGCTAGCATGGGCTAGTATATTTTTAATGGCAGCAATCTCTTCCATTTTGTTGCATGTGAACAAAACCTCTTGTCTGCTTTATATCATCAAAGAGCTTGTCCAGCTTTGGTGGTTTTAGGTTGGGTAACATAACGATGGACGAGTTGACAGTTCATTAAACCAAAGATTTTTTCCATCCACAATAGTCTGTCTTCTGTGTATTTACTATTATTAAAGTCTGCACAATAGCATCTGTAAATAAGACATGCCTTTCCTCTCCACTAGCGTTGACGACTGATGGTGGATGCCTACTAGCAGAAAGAAAGCTAGAGTCCTGCTGAGCTAACTTTTAATTCAACAACACAGTGTGTATAAGTACACTAGTGCCATTGTGAATAAATGGCTTTCTTCCATTAAAGCAATATTACTGTCTCTGGTACTCTTGCTTGTCAAATATACTAAGATACCAAACCGTTTTGGTTTATCTTCCTAGCAATTCGGGAACCAACTGATAGTAAGTACTAGGTATGACCTGTGCAGTTTTACATGCAGTAGCTAGCTTCCTAGCTTGTTGAGCCACTGTGATGTTTGGGATGTACATTCTTTGAAGATTACTTCTAAAGAAAAGCACCCAAATCCTTAATTTGAGATTCTGTCTATTCCTGTGGTGTTTACATTCCAGTATGGCAGAAGATCACTGAAAAAAACAAAAGATGAAAATGCACTTAAAAAAAAGTTTCTCAAAACAGGTCTCCTTCAAAGCATCACAGTCCTCCACCTCCTCCCCTCTTGTAAAGACTGGGATTAGTGTTTTGTGGAGGAAGGAATATACATTAGTAGGCAGCTTAGCAGTTTGCCACAGTGCCAGTAGTTAACCATCCACGATGAAGTCCTGGGCAGTGTGTTAGAGAGAGAGCCTCTGCTCTGCTGGAGCTGTGTCATTTTATATTAACACAGCTGCAAAGTTACTTGCTTTTGTTTTTCTGTGTGTTATCTTGGTGCCATTGTTTTTACATGCTACTTAAAAACTAGAGGCTTATCATCTTCCAGAGTGCTTGCTTGCTGCTTTTTTAGTTTCAACTGTACAAGAAAAGGATCAAATATTTAAAATTGTTTGCATATTACTTTATTAAATGCTTTTGTAGGAGAATGGGAATAGTTACTGTGTGGCTTTCTTGTAGCATTGAATCTTCCAATTGTTTAGTTTTGAATTCACTCTACTTAAAATATGAAGCATATTTTTTATTTCATTTTGTGAGAATATGGCGTTCATTAAAGGGACTAATAACAAAGGCTAAAGCTTGGCACAGTGTGGCTGTTATGCAAGCTTTCCCACATGCAGTTCTGCCAGTACCCCTCAATTCTGACCTGCAATAATACCCTTGCTATTCTAGTCCTGGGCATTGCCTGAACAGTGGCTCCAAACTGTGTCACATCATGTGTGTGTGATTTTTGTGATACAGACAAGTGAGATCTTTAAACTCGTTTTTGTTTCAGACCTTACAGTAAGTCATAGTTGTTTTTATAAATAATTTGAGCAAGTAATTTTTTAATAAACCAGAGGCAATAACTGTAACAGCAGTAAAAAGAAACTGATGAACAATTTCAAGATATACTAAAACTCTTGTTTGTATGGAAAGGTAATGATTCAGAAAACCTGTGTGCTTATTCAATTATTGTTAACTTTTAAGAAATTTTGGACATACCTCTGGTGTGAGTGGGACTCCCTTTATGTTTCTAGCAAGTATTTAAAGGATGCAGAATGATGATTTTTTTTTTCAGAGTATAATTTATCTTAATAAAGATGGCATCAGATACTCAGCCATCATTGTGGAATAGCAGCAGGAGTGAAAAGGATTAATTCTTTGAAAAGATTTGTGCCCCTCAAATTATAAGGGTTGGGGATTTTTTTTAGGGATGTTAATAATGTAAGGTAACTTTAGTAACTATGTAGTGAATGATCAGCAACATGTGGTATGTAAACTCTGGTGGAGAGCAGTGCTTTAAATGCAAACAATGCAAATAAGCATTCCAGCAAGCAAACCAGATTCACCTACACACATGCAAATAATAAATCCCAGTAAAACATTAATTTTAAGATGAAAAATAGCCATTCTGGTACCCAAGCATCTATGTAACCCTGCTTCTGTCCTTTAAAAAACAGTTTTATGATGGAGCAGTTGAACCAAAATTGAAAAAAGGGGGCATGTAGCCTTTCAGGCTACGATGATTAGTATTAAGATGAGTTGCACTTTAGCTAGGCTGAAACTTGTTCGTAACAGAATGTTAAATACTTACTGAAAAGAAAGATTATGTCTATCTAGTTACACCATTCCTTGATATATGCACCATGTCAGAGTGCCATTGTCTCCTGGGTAAAGACTGAGAGTTCAAATACCCACTATCTCTCCCCTGGTGCTCCAAATGCTCTGCTTTGAAGTTTTTATAATCCATCTGTCATCTTCTAGCAGGGAGGGCACATGTTCTGTACCACTCAATTATAGAATTCTCTTTTGCCAGCTACAATGAGACAGGAAAGAATGTTATGGGTGGTTGAGAGAAACTGTCAGATATACTAAATTCCTGGGATTCATATGGATGATGTTATTCCAGTGTAGGAACACAGCATGTGTTATTGTTAAAATGTATTAAGGATACATCTTGTATTGTACTGTTTAAGCATTTTGCTATTTGCTTAGTTTTGTTAATATTTGATTTTTATTTAAAAAATGAAAGCAGCCAAACAGTCTGAGGTTTGATCATATCATTTGTTTTGGGCAGCAAAAAGTGACCAAATATGCATGTATTTTGGAATATCAGAAATCATCATGGTTTCTGTTACTAGTGAAATGGAAAAATTGTATTGTTTTTTGTGTAGGAGCTGTGGAACAGTGGAGATGTTTATAGGCCAGTGATATTTGCCATACCAATTGTTTGTATTATGATATGAACTGAAGGCCTGAAAATTATATGTGCTACCATCTGGTGAAAACAGAAGTAGCATTTCGTTATGTGGTGCATATAAACAATAGAAGCAATGTATTCTGAAAGCATAGTTAATACTTTGCTTAAAGAAATCTACCTTATAGGGACCTAGCTTGTTTGATAGCATGCTGGCTTTTCATGTACTTAGTCCCTGGGGTGACTTAATTTGTTGTCTTACGTGAAATGAGTTTGATGATCTCAGCTAACTCTCTAGTGGATATTAATTCATGGTGTAAGACATCCCACATAGTTTTGCAGAGACTGACATAATTTTTAAATTGTATGTTTTGCTCAGAATAGGACCAGTACGTGTTGGAATTGTATTTATTGGAATACATAGTTTTTCAGGGTAGCTTTATGGTACTACTATTTGCAAATAGTCTAGCATGAGTCAGCTAGCCACCCTCAAATTAATTTCTAAATATGCACCTTTAAGTGATCCCTTCAAAGCTCCTCAAGTGGACAAGAGACTGTAGGAGTCTCCAGATGGTACAGACCCCTTCATAAGCTGAAATCTAACTCCCACAAATGTGTTCTGAGCAGTTAGCAAGACAACCTATTGCTCAGACTGTATCTGCAGTATAAATACATCCTCCTCTTCCAAACAAATGGGAATCCTGCCATTGCTGGAACCTGGCAACTGCTTTCAAATAAAACTTAGTGTCATGGCTTGCTATTTTGCAGCCTGTCACCTATCTGTTGAAGCAAGGGCTGGGGGCAGTAGAAGGGAGATGTCCCTTTCAAGTTGAGGAGGAGAAGGGATCACCCTGAGGCTGAATTATGGTAATCTCATCCCCAAATGTGTTTGGGCTAGGAACAGACGGCAGTATTTATCTGTGTTTATGTGGTGTGCTTGGTTATAGAAAGAATGGAAATGCTCTTAAAGCTCCAATGGAGAAATTGAGTAAATTGGAGGAAGTATGAGAAAAGATAGGATGATTCTTGCCCTTTACCATGTAGGACCAAGATACTAGTGAGGAGGAGTTTTGAAGGCCCTGGCTTGTGTGCTGCACTTCATTTGGGTTACGTTTATCCACTTGGGGCTGCCTAGTGTTAGGGTCCTTACTCTTTTCCACCAGCTTCCTGATGCTATAGGCAAATGGGAAATTTTTAGAATTAGTCTCTCCTTAGCCAGTGTTGTCTTCAGTAGATCTGCCCACAGATGTACTGATGGGAGATGGTCTTGAAGCACCCATGAAAATGGGGTTGTGAACTGCAGCAGCCAGTGTGAGAGCTGTGCTTTTAGAGGTGGAAACATTCCATAATGAGGTTTTGGCAGAAAGGTGGGCTGTGTTGAATTACCTGCTATATGGGTGACTGTGGCTAACTAAGCTCTCTTGACCTGTGCTCACGTGGCTTGCTCTGACCACGGGTGTGAACTACCCACATGCATTGAGTGACCTGGAGTCTCCAAAGCCTTTTAGCTCTAAAATTGCCGGACTATTATTAATTTTGATGTTGGGTCTTTCAGTTTTCACTAGTCTCTTACTCCTGTTAGCCTTGAGTTAACTGAAACTTAACTGCTTTTGTTCATAGTGTTACTACTGGGCACCCTAAGCTAGGAAATGGGAAGCTCACTTCTGTCTTTAATTGTGTGTCTTAGGAGGCACCAGATATTTTCTCACTGTATTTATATAGCAGCCAATGCAAGTTTTGAAAAACATTTCCACTAACTGCAGATTCATTTTTAATACATGCTTTACCTTTAGTATGTTTATCTAACCTAAACATTGACAAGGAAATATTCCACTAGTCCCATACTATGATGTTTTATTTGCATTTAGAAGAATTTTTTTTTCATTCAAGCTGTGGTTTTTAATGTTTTGCTTGCTCTTTTTTGTTCTTCCCCTTTGCTTAGCTCTTCTTGCTTATCTTTCATTATTTCTCGTTAGCAGCTTTTTAAAAATTTCTTCCTCTTTCTTCTTACTTTCTCCTTCTCTCTATCTTACAGGTATACACTAACAGTAGAAGCCCCAGTTGGAAGATTGTCAGTGAAGAACAGAGTTTTTTAGGTCCTAGCAGAAACTTCATCACACTGAAAAAGTGAAGATTTGCAGTTTGCAGGACCTAGTGAAACCCTGAGAGTGTGAAAAATATTTGTGTTTACTCTCTAACTTTCACTGGGTCTCCTAACCTGCACTCTGAGGGCTTCCACATTTATCTTTTCAGCGTGCTGTGTCATGGTTTTGTGTAAATGGCAATAAATGAAAGTAGCAATGCAGTTGTAGGTAGATGGTATGTTACGATGTCAGCAAATCTGGAATTACTATTTTGGAGTAAATGTCATATAAATTTGTATTTACTGAAGCCTAGTAGTGTAAAAACAACAAGACCCCCCAAAACAAAAGAAGCCCCCCAAACCAAACAAAAAAACAAAGCCACCCCCCCCATTTTTAAAATACATATAGTAACTATGATTGTAATGATACTCTTTACCAGTAGTGAGGAAAATGTAAAAATATTTATTCACTGGAATTTTCTGGATATAACTATATTAATCAACAGTGCAAAATTCTTTGTCCAAGTGATTAATATTTTTGATGGGCAAGTAAAATATGTGGGTTTCTTTCAGTTTATACATCCTCCCCATGTTAAATAATGCCAAATATATTTAGTATCTGGACAAATAAATTTTTCATTATTGTTTGGAGGCGTGATTTAAAATATATGACTTTGAGATATACAACATTGAGATTTTAACCAGCCATATTGTGCTACAGCTTATTGTTCTGTTGCAGGGATAATGCATTAATGTTTATTAAGTTCTTTATAAATTTATGTGTTATATATAGTCATAGCTTCCTTTGTGATCTTCTGTTTTATTAAGCTGGAAATTTACAAAGATGTGAATTTTAAAACTATTGGTCATTAGCTAGTATGTTGCCGTTTGGGGAATTTTTTTCCTTAAGCTTAATGTTTTTTTACTGTCCTTTCTGTATTCTCCCATGAGATTAAGGTCGTATTTTTTATGCATGTTGAAAAATATTCACTTATCAGTATGGGTGCAACTGTAAACAAGTGATAAAGTGACAACATTTACAACAGCAAAACTGACAGCATTTGCTTTAATTTTCTGCCATTTTTGTAATTATATCAATCAAGACCAAAACTAAAATGATATTTTAGCATGCTGTAAGAAATGAGGAATTCAGATCTTAAAAGACCATTACAATTAGCTTTGAAACATTCACCATTTTAACATAATTGTTTCATATAGCTTATACGTCTTCATTTACAGGCAAATATTCTGTTGATCTTTTATAAACAAAGTAGCACCCATCTGCTTCTTGAGACACTCCTGGCGCCTATTCATTGCAAAAATAATACATGTCCTAATGACTTCCACATATTTTGAAATCTCCCTTTTGAAATTGGTCTTGGCAGATTATTTGCAGGTACTTGAGTTGCATCTGTTTGCAATTTTGCAAATGCGGAAGACTTTAATGTTGAGCACTGCAAGAGGGCTATTTTAATCCTCAGATAACATAGGCTGTCATCAAAAGCCACATTTATCTTTTCGAAGGTGGGGCAAATGTTTAATGTTAAAAGACAGTAAAAGGTCAAGGTCAAGGCTGAGGTCTGAATATTTTCCTTTCATAAAATTGTGTCTTTTGTCATTTACTTCTTGCATTTCTTTCATTTAAGTTTCAGCTTAGCTTTCCATTGCCAAGAGGATGTTTTGCTGATAAAAATGAAAGATCAGGAAGAGAGTAAATGTGAAATAATTGTGAACTTCGGTCTGTTGTGCTTATTATTACCATGTGGTTAGCAGCTGACCAACTTAAGCCGTTTTTATTTACACTACAAAACTGAGCAGCATTGTCCTAGGAAAGTACAACTTTTATTCAGTCACTAGACTATGTTAAAATGGAGTTAAGGGTCTCCCTTCATCTCACAGAAGCAAGGAGGTAAGGTTGAAATGACATCCTTCATGTACCTCATTGGGCCTTGTTATTGCAGCACATATGGTACACTATGAAGGATTACCAATTGTTAGAGGACCCCTGCAAGAGTTGGGCACGGTGGGGGTGAGTTAAGGATGACGTTTCAGCTTTAATTCCTCGCTTGTTTTCCCTGTTACCATTTGACTGTTAACATTTCTTTTTTTGTTTTGTTAGACAAAATTTTGTCTCTTGAATGTTAAAATGTCCTTTATCCTGCTTGAAAAGGATCAGTGTTTTAACACAGAGGGAATCAGGAACCAAAAGCTTATAGAAATGGTTATTTCTAAGCAGCTACTTTCTGTTCATGGTGTTGTGCAGTGAGAATAGCTGGAAACCCGAAGATGTGCCAAGGTTTTAAACACCATGAGGTTCAGTATGGAAGAGGACTGACTGAATCTTTGTGCAATGCATGTTATTTTCATGTTTCTTGATTAGCTCTGCAGTTAGAAGAGGAGTGTGTGCTTACCTGTGAACTTTCAAGTTTACTGCACTTAAAAAGTTTAACTAAAGGGCTGTGAGATAGTTGTGTAAGAAGGTTTCCTACTGACCATCAGCTGCCTCTAAGATGGAACAATAAAGCTCTTTTTACAGCTTCTAGCAGTACTGGACAGGAATAAATGCATCAACCAGATAAAATTGCTGTGAGAGCTGAGATGGTAGGATGGTAGTATTTAAGATAGCATTTGACCTGGGGTTACAACTTCAAAAGTGTCTCATAGAGCTACATACATGCCTGTGGCTTACGTCTTCCGAAGTGTGTGGCCTTATGGGTTTTGAGGTGCTTGATCTCCATTTTAGTGGGATTTAGGTGCCTGAGTAAGGGTCAAGGGCTTGCATGCCTTTGTGCTTCTGGCCCTGTATTCGATTTTCAAAAGGACATTATGCACTTCTCTAAAAATGATTCCCAGGGTGGCAAATTTAATATAACTGGAGTGCTCAACATTGCTGTCAGATGTTTACTATGGCTAACCAGAGTTGTGCTTTTCAGTCTTAAATGAAAATTCGGGTTATAGATCAGCCTGGTTTCCCTCTGTCTTGGCACACTGATTCAGTGCTGTCTTATAGGATGTAGTACCACCTCCTCTATCAGCATGCTGCCTCCTCATTATCATTTAATTATTTATTGTTTCTATTGCAGAACACTTGGGCCTACTCAGTGAACAGCTGTCTGTGCTGGGGTGGAGCTGAGTATTTGGGGAATGAGTAAGTAGAAGTAGTTGCAGTAGCAGTCAGGATGGAGAAATTGAGTCTTTGCTGCTTAGAAAGAAGAAATTTTCTTAAACTATGGTGTAGGAAAAAAGCGGCAGATTTGGAATTCAAGCCACGCTGAAGGTGGCAAGGAAATGTTTTTATCAATTAAGAGTGATAAAGAAAACAGGGAATGGCAGGAGATTGACAGGAAAGTCACATAGTTCAGTTTTATCCATTCAGGTTTAAATTGGCAGCAGTGTGATTAGAAGAGGTGGTCTCAGTGCAGGCAGATGTCCAAGGCTTGGGCAGGAGACAGGTGGAGGAGGTAGATGTGGGTGTTGGTGACATATACTTGAAGAAGGCATGTGAGCAAAAAAAGAGATCACCCAGACAGAGAGCAGGTGAGAAGTGTAGAACATAGTTGTGTGGGGCTCTGCAGAAAATTAGAGATGGTAGAAGAGTGTTGTAGCAAGTAAGATACTTCAAGGAACAAGTGACAAGAACTGTAAAAAAGATAGATTCTTGAAGCAATTAAGTGATCTTGGCTGCTCTCCTGCTGAGGCACTGACATGGTTACCTTTGTTAGATTAGATTATTAGATCTGGTGGGACAGCAGCACAAAGTGGTTATCTGATTGGGAGCAATTGTCATGGTATTGTTCATAAGTTTTGAAAAATGTATTGTGCAGTTACTGCCACTGATTTTCAAATGATAACTGTTATCCTCATGGCTCAAAATATGAGGCCATGTTGTCAATTTGTTTTGCAAAACCAGTAACCTATCTCTGAATGTTCATGTACTTACTTAGTTCAGTGTATGCTGATAGCCATATTAGATGATGTTCTTTACATCAAAGTTGTCTTATTTTGCTTAGAATCTTTTCTCTAATCAATTGCCTCTTGTTTTCTTAGCTAAAAAAAAAAAATTCTCTATAATCCTTTTTTGGGCATTTGCAGGGGAAGTTAAGAGAATGGTCCACCTACTTCCTTCTATGTTATCAGTGGGATGACAAAGAAGGTTTGTGCTTCCTGCTCTCTGCTGAGCTGCTCCTGCAGGCAGGAAGGTACTGTGTCTCTGGTCTCAGAGACATGGGTGTTTTTGTTGAAAGTCAGAATGGGGTGATGCTTTCCTGGGAGTTTGAGGCTGTGTGACTTCATAGGAGAGCTAGAGTCGCTGTAATGATGTTCACTTCCTTTTGCTGTTGCTCAAACTGAATATACTTAACCATTCTGCTTAAGAAGCAAGTCCTGTCCTGTTGTTGATGCCTCATTTTTATTGTCTTTAGAGGCATATTGATGTTCACCTGCCCAGATATCTTTACAGCTACTAATGAAAAAATACCTACATTAACAACATAGACACAAGTGCACCTTGGGATGAATGTATTATTTATAAAGACTTACCATCATACCCCTCACAGTTACATTTTATGCTGCTTGTGGGTGTACTCCTGTGTCTTGTTGGCAGTGCAATTAGTTGCACTGTGGGAGATTCCAGGTTCAAAGCCAGGCATGTAAAATCTATTTCACCCCTTTTTAATATGTGGGTCTTTTTGTAAACGAAAAAAACCACCAAATCATGTCACCCCTTCACAAACAAAGCAGAATAACACTATTTGTGAAAATCATAGAAAGTCTGATCCAGCCTTTAATGCTGCTTTTTGTATGTTACAGCTCAGCATAGTTGTGCTAGACCAGTACTGCTCTGCAGGTGGAAGTGTGAGGGCCATTGAACACTTTGAGTTTTTCCAGTAGATCACAATTACAGAAACATCTGTGCTAAATAACTTTGTGCAGATGCACTGTGAAAATTCAGTGTTCAATAGCCCTCAACATTTCTAATTTCTTACTTGTGGTGGTGTAGTTTAGAAGTTGCACATTGGGTTGCAGAATAAAGCATATTGGAAACATTTGTGAAGGGCCTTTTTAGAATGCTTATGCTGCAGTGAAAGTACTCCCAAGCGCTTTTGTTTCTTTATTTAGACTTATTCCATTTAAAAATGGACAAAATGCATGCTAAGGATGCAGTTGATGTAATGCTGCATGACAGTGCAGAGATCTGGTATACTGGCTTGAAAAAAACCTCCTAATCAAAATTTTTTTGGAAATTAGTAAATTAGGGACAGAAGGGAAGAGATGAGATTTAAAACTGTTGAATGCTACAGTGAGATCATACAGTTAGGAAAAGTTGAATGCCTATGCATCTTTAGGATATATACTCACTATCTTCCATTCTTTCATCCAAGTGCTCTCTCTATTATAAAAACAGACATGAACTAAAATCTTGAGGAAGTAAGAGCAGTTCTTTGAGTACTTTGGGAGATTCTGGCTTATCTTCTATAAAACAGCTAAACGGTGTCAATGCAGGTAGTGTTTTCCTGCTTCTTTTTTATGGGACTGATTTAATCTTTAACATGATCCATGAAAACTCTTTGAAACAGATCTTGATTTCAGTTTCAATGGTGTCTGCAATGCAGGAATGATTTGCTGGAATCTTTTTCTATGAGACACCCACTGAGGGACTTTTAATGCTTTCCCCCTTCATCAGGATCTCTATGAAATTGTCTGGACTGGAGTTAACTATATATTTCAAATTTAAGCCTCGTCTGTTGGGATGGGTAGCAAAGGGATAAGTCATGTGCTAGAAGTAGTGTGATATTTATCTTCTGTTCCTCATAGGCTGAGTTTATCCCATATCATGGCAGTTAGCCCAGCTCAGCAAAAGCCATTTCCACTTCATTTCTCGATGTCTGATTTTGCTTCCATTGAAGTTAATGGCAAGACTCCCACTGTCTTCAAGTGCAGAGGGATCAGATATTCAGAGAGGTTGGCTACACTTTTAGTGCTTTCATCTACTTGGAAGTCAAATTTTTGCACTTAACTTCTTCTAATCTCTTGGAAAACTTAAGCTTTACTCATTCTTTCCCAACTATTTTGGTAGCTTGATGTTATACATTTCTGTGAATTTACTAGTTAGTGAGAATTTGTCATTAATATGTTAGGTTTTTGTTCATATAATAGTTTTATTTTAATGCAAGAATAGATCAGATTTTGTTACTGTACTTTAAATCATTGCAACCTTTTAATGGGCTTAGACTATTGCTAACCAAGGTCATAATATGACTAGCTATACGTAATTATTTGTGTTAATGAAATACTTGGCTGCATTTATGGTCTATTCAGAAACAAGTATCAGTCTGATAGAGACAAATATGTTTTTCAGTGTGGATTTACATACATTTATGGATTAGAATCAGACATTCCTCTTTTTATAGTCAATGTAGATTTAACTAGGTTAAAAGGTTTTCCTGAATATTCATCCAGACTTTTTTTAAATAAGCTTCTGGTTTAAGTTTTGCACAAATTAAAAAGTACATAAAACCTGGAGGAGAAGCAAGTAGAAAAGAAATTAAAAACTAAGTATATTTAAGTTTTATATCTTACAAACCCCCAAATTTCAGAGCTTTGTGAAATTAAAAGGTTAGCTATGAATAACCACAATCAAATCTTTTCTTTTGTCCATATTTAATTCAAATGAGGTTGCTCCATATTGACTTCTAATGCTAAAAGGCCACCCATCATGGAATCCCTGTAGCCAATGAAGCAAGCAAGTGAATGCTTTCTTAAATGATGCTAATCAGTCCAGAGAGGCCTGCCCTCTATCCCCATCAGTATTCTGTAATTCAGATGTGCTGATAACCTGAAATTGAATGTGTCAGTATGCAGACATGTGAAGAAAAAAGGAAACTAAAAGGCAAAAGAGGCAGCTATAGTGACAATGTCTGTTTCATTTTTTTTCTTCCAAGTGAAGAATAAAAAGAATAGTTGGTGGTAGTTCTCAAATGCTTATGAGAGCTGTATAAGAACAAAGCAGAAAATTCATAAATAGCCTAACCAGTAAATGTCCAAACTGACAAATTGAGAGGAAATTAAAAAAACAACAACCAAACCCAAACCACGAACAAAAAAAACCCCAAACAAACCCCACCAAACCAGCAAGACCTACACTTCCAAATAAAATGCATTTTAAGAAAGTTAATACCAACAGGTTAAAGTGTTTGTACCTAGAAGGGCTTTAGTCTGAATGCTTTTGAAAAAGGACACTCATCCTTGTTGTATCTATCAGGACAAGTCAATTGCTCTCTCTTCTACGTTTTGTTTTTCTCCAAACTTCTGATTTCAGCTGTTCTATAACACATCTGGTTTAAATTTTGAACAGGCACTTTCATGTCAGATGCAGATTTTCTTCCAAAGAGTGACATACGTTTGCTGTTGTATCAAAAAATAGATTGAATTAATTTTTCTTTAACTGCTTTCAATATAAAAAAATATTTAAACTTTTTGAAACAATTCTTACAGAGACTTTGGGTCAATTCTGGCCTGTTGTGCCTGTGGAAGTGGCAGCCATACATCTGAAGGCAGAATTAGGTCCTTTGTTCTTAAAATGTTCTGTTGTGTCTCGTAGTGTATATTGGAGATGTTGCTTGATTTTTGGATTTGGCCTGCTGGCCTTGTACTCAAGTTGACGCTTATAATTTACCTATTCAAAAAGAAGCATTACAACACACATTCCCTAATTTATGATGTCAATGCTATATAAGCTTTTTAAGACAATTAGCAATGGAAGACCTTTTCTCCACTGACAGCTTCTGTCACAAATTTTTCCCTAAGATGAAAATTAGGGCACTGAGAGATGTTTATTAACCAAATTGTACTGGTACAGATTCCTTGCACATGTTGTAATCTGTGACGCCAGTGAAAGCTTTTTCGTCAGCAGGTCGCAAAAGAGGCAAGTGTCAGCATCTCCGTTAGTAATGGGAAAATGGGGACATTTGGAACTGGGACAGCTTGTCCAAGTTTAGTGAGTAGGTCAGCTGGCAGAACTGAGGAGCGAGCATGGTCTCTTGAATGCAGCACTGTCTACCAGTTCATGCTATCAACCTTTGATGCTCTTCTGAAGAGCCTGGCTGTCCTTGGAGGTGGCAGCCATCGGGGGGGTGTGCAGGAGCTTGTTGAGCAGCTGTGTGTGTGCTGGAGGGCTAATCAGTGGCCATGGGCTCACCTGTCCTGGAAGTAAACAAGTATGTATGTGGGTATGGGTTATTGCAGTGGCCATGGCTCAAAAGTTAAAATTGAGGAAACTGTCTGAAAAAACTAACAGTTCATGTCTTGGACACTGTATTTGTCATTCTGTCTGTTGTCACAGGGCACCTGCGGAACCTGTTATAGGTACAATTATTTGAGATTACTATGGAATGACAGTCTTCTCTGTTGGAAAAGATTGCTCTTCTCCAATGCCAGTTATAGATTACTATAGCTTTTTATACTGACTGGAAGTATTTTAAAGGTTTTGGTAACTAGTTTTAGCCTCCAGAGGACTCGGGTGTGCATTTCCACATTGCTTAGTGCCCTCTCCCCCTGTCTTGCTGCTTTTGAGCAGAAGAGGATGGAGGCTTTCATGGCTGACCAGCTCTGCTGACTGGTTAGCTGGGCAGTTCCCATCAAACAGATTGCTGTCAACAGGGCACCAGATTCCTCATGGTCAGCAGACAGGTTCCCATCAAATTGGGTGTGTATGGCCTAATGCTCCCCACCATTAGCCTGATTTTCAGTGTCCTGAGAACTGCAGCTTCTGTTTGTCAGCGGGATCTAAGTGTAATTAGCATTTAGGAAGGGGCCACTCAGATGCCCTGCTGCCATGGCTTTCCAAGTCTGTTGATGGAATGGAAAGAGCCCAAGAACCAAACCCTGTTCTCATCCTCTGCTTGCCACCAGGAGATTAGAGTCTAGCTTGAACAGGATGAAAATGACATCCTGAATTTTAACTATTTATCTGTGCACTTTTTTATATCTTCTCAGTGCTTGGATATTTCATCTTATCTTAAAAATATTTATATGAAATTGTCAGTGATCAAAGGCTGGGAAACAAAACTGAGCTGGATGTGCTTTTATTTTTTTTTTCTCTGTTGTTTCTTTTGGAGGAAATTGGAGTGCCAGGATAGTTCTTGTGTATGCAAACTCTACAAGATGAAGCCAATCCAAATGTTACATCCTTAAGTTTCATAGTAGAAGATTAAAACTAACATACATATATAATAAATCTTACCTACTGTGAGAATTCAAAGATAACTGGTATATCTTGTTTTTAATTCAGATTAAGTGATTTTTTTTTTTACTTGATCCTTTTATACGCACACACACACACGTACACGCTCCCTCACAAGCACACATCTGTGTACTGAATTGATAAAGAAAGAACTCTGGTTAAATAATCCACTTTTGTCTGACAACGGAATCAGTTATAGAGGTGCAAATATGCAGAAAGCTATTTGGAAATGCATCCTCGTAGTTGTCAGGTTTTATTATGCAGGAAGGTGTCATGTTTGTTACGAAGCTGAGTGCAGATGGCAGAGTGGAAGAAATGGATCACTAATTTTAACAATGATTAATGAACAGAGATAGAAAATGAATTACATTGGACTATCGGAGGCAAGAAATATTTTTGAGAAAATTTTGACTCATCTGCTGTGCTGTTCTCTGTAAATTATTTTCTGAAATTCTATATGTTGTCAACAGTTGACTGCATTTTCCATTACTGTCTATTTCTGTTCTTAAGTACTTTTGTGTTATTAGAGATACATAATTTCAAAATACCAATACATTCCTGATTACTTAGAGAAAATATATGTAACACTATGAATTTTCCAAGGGCTGTGGCCACAAATGTCTTGTTTTATAATACTTTCTCATTCTTCACCATTTTATCATTACATTAGAAGTATTTAGTGCATTTTTTCCTTTTATTAATAAAAGGGAAAAAATAGCTGAGGCAGAGGAGTCATTCTGTGCTTTTTATAAAAATAAGGAAAAATGTAGACACAGAGTTGACAACCAAATGCAGCCAAGTGGGTTAGTGTGGTTTGAAGCTTACAGTGCTGATTCCACCATTTGTGATTTCACAGTCTAACTGGGAAAAATGTACACACAGCTGCTTTTGAAATTGCTGCCACCCATGTGCTCCTCTCCTTCCCCATGAGCTCTGGTTGGATGTGCACTCCCCAAGCTTACCCACGCGCTCAGTGGCCACTCTTGCATGCCCCAGGCTGCAGGGCGAGAACAGAAGTTGGCACTAAGTTCTAATTTGGTGTTTATCCTTGTTTTTACAACCTGCTGAGATGTGCAGCCTTCCCAGCTAACCAGAGCTGCTTGCCATTCAGATTGGAGAGTGGTGTGGGGCTCACCCATCCTCAAAGGAGGATTAGTTCTGCTTGGAAAGAGCTGTGTCCTCACCTTTAATATATATTAAAGTAGAAGAGAAATGCAATGATTGAAACAAAGTTAAATATTTCCATTGTCAATTGTATAGAGGCCCAGAAGTGGAGGTAAATAAAATAGGGTCAAAGGCTGGCTAGTTCTTCAGCAGTGTTGTGAGGTGTTTGCAGGAGGGAGAAGGGAGGAGAAAGGAGTCTGATGGGTGAGATGCAGTGTGTGGTGCCTGTGTTGCAATGACAGCTGTCAGACTGCCTGGGAGGCAAGCACGTGGGCTGTTAGAAGCGAGGGGAACCCAGGGTATTCAGGAAAACAGTGCCTTGGTATTTTTGGAAAGCTATATGGCATGTATACATCCTGGATCCTTTTTGATGGCATCATGCTGAACCTCTCCTTTGGTCTTCAGGACTGGACAGTCACTTGTGGTCTGGCTGTGGGTGTTGGAAGGTAGATGGTTGTGTATTTCTTGTGGCTCTTGAGTGTTAATATGTTGTGATTTTGGTGATTGTCATGCTAGTAGTCTTTAATTCTTTGGATGATGGTTAATTGCATTGCCACTACCTGATACTATACATGAAGCAAAGCTTAGGCCTTTATAAGTGGTTTTGTTCCAGGTATGAAAGTGCTCGTGTTTACATTTGATCAGAATTTGGCCTATCACATCTCATTAACCATGTGTGGTAGGTGACTAAATTTCATTGCTGAGACCTCTTCCTGTTTCATGGTTTATGTTAACATGGTTCTCTGTACTTTCTGCTGTTTAAGGACCTGATCCTTTTACTTGTGTGAAGAGCTCATTCAAGAAATCTCATTGATTTCAAGGAGACTGACTGTGTGCAAAAGAAGTGCTTGGTGGGATTTAGTCTTAGGCAAGCAGCTTTACTGATAGAGTATCCACTTCTCTGTATGCAAAGTAATATTCTAAAGGTGGCTTGTTGTTGTGTAAAAGAAAACAGTAATTCTTGGGGCATGTGTAAAATTACTAAATAAATTTGTACACTTTCCACATAAATGATCTCTTTCCTGCAGTGCCAGGCTACGATAGGAGACACATCTTTCCACAGAGACACTTTGGACTTGTGAGCAAACAGCAATTTCATGTCCATTGCCTCTTTTACAAGCATCAAGCTCAATGCTGCTCCTGCTGCTAAGTGTATGGCAGGTGTGATATTTAACTTTAGAGGCTGCAAGAGGAATTCTTTGAGAACTTCAGACTCAAGTTTCCAGGAGCTTTAGTCATAAATACAGGTTTACAAGATGCTCATAAATGATTAAGTCTGTCTAAATTGTGCTTACCTTTGCAGAATAATTGAAAAATGCACTGTTCTTCAAAATACTTCAGGGGAGATTTCCCTATAACAATTTGGGTCTTGGAATGAATACACTCACCTGGAGTAATTTGAACTTTTATCATCAATTTGTATCTGTGGTCAAGATTTGTTATTCTGTTTCAAGATGTGCCCTGATCTTGCTAGGAAGTGTTAGGAAAAATCTTAGAAGACTTTATGAATGACTCTAACTCTAGTATTTTGCATGTAATTATGGCCCTGATGGGAACATGCTTTAGAAAAACAACTACTGGAACAATACAAGTTCTGCTCAGGTTACATAGCATATGCTAAACACTGAGAAAAAATACACCGTGCTTTAGTGAACAAGGTAGAGGAATGCTCCTGGGAGCCAATTTAGAATGTGACTTAAGGCAAGTGTGGCTTTTTGTTTCTGTTTCTTTTGGCAAACTGGTAAAACAACAGTGGTGGCTGAAGTCCCCGATAAGCCCCTGCGGTTGTTCTGCATGTACAGAGAGCAGCCTGTAGCTAGACCTTCATGGGGATGGCTAGGTGTTGGCTTTGGATCCTACCTTTGTTTTGGGAAATTAGTATTGCTCTCGTATGCTTTTCTGATACTTTGTCCTTGCATGGCAGAGCTGAGCATGGGATGTGGAACTTGGACAGAGGTGCGTGAGAAATAATGAGGCTTTGGCAAACCACTGCTGCCACTACAATAGTACTATTTTCCACCTCGGTAATAAACACTTAAAATGCCCTTTTTTTAATAGGATCAATATATATGCAGTGAAGTGGCTGTGTGATCAATGTGCTGATTTAGGTTTTCAAAATTTCCCGTTGATAGTATAGTTTTACTTAAATGTGTTACTGTGTATATCTAAAGGCACAGGTTTGTACCTGTTGAGACATTATTTAACTGAATGTTGGCAACATTGCAGACATGAGGGTATAGGTGTGAATAAAAATCTCCTGTGGTCCTTCTTAGACCTCAAGTGGCTCATCTTAATTTCTTATGGCATCTTATTAGTTGAAGCTAATGCAAGTAACCTTAACTAAATTTTGCTTATTTTGCTTCACTGTTTTATAAAAAGCAGGAAGCACAATGAAAAAAGCATGTTTTAAAAACATTAGTTTTGTTGGTGTGACAGCTTATGCACATAAACTGTTGCAAAATATTTGGGGGATCAACCCCTTGGTTGTCACTATTATCTTGACTTAACTTAAAATACTGGAGTAGAAGAGTTGAGTATATTTCGACATTGACATTTTCCACTTGGGTGCTTTTTACCTTGTGTTATTTTTATGTGCAGTACTGTGTGTTTTACAACATTTAATACATTTATGGAATATAGACATGCAAACAAAGGTGTATGTATATATATATTTGAAATATGAAATACGCTGACATGAGCTATACCATGATCTAGAGGGTATCCAGGAGGCCTGTCATACTTCTGTTACTTCAGGTAAATAACTGATTGACCTTTGTGGTGTGCTGATACTTCACTAATCAGAACCTGAAATCTGTATAACAACACTTCATTTACTTGATAGACAAAAGAACAATTGCACTTGAAGTAATGTGATTTCTAAATAGACACTGCCTGTCAAAAATAAATGCATTAGAAGTAAAATGTAGCTCAAGGAGACAATTAGCAAACAGAGGTGACACTGTAAACAGGTGCACCCATTATTCCCAAAGCTTGTGGCAATATATTCACATCTTTTAGACTGATGGAAGATCATGTGACAGTTTGGTGAATTATCTATCTGTATCATCTGACTGATGAAGCCTGCTGCAGTTGCAGATCATTTAAAAATGCATCTCACAAATTACATGGTAGCTGGGAAAAAATGCAGGTTTTCCCGAACAATGCTTTTCTAAAGCTATGTGCTGGAATACCTAATTTTTCTTTGAAAGGATGTAGACCATTTCATTATGCTATGTATACAGTCAGTTAAGGTTGTGCAAATTCATTACAATGTTTGTTAATCTATAAAACATTTTCTATTCTAGTCTTAGTGACATTGAATATTTTTTTATGTGCTATTTCTGAAACATTTTTTCCTATGAGCTGAAAGGGAATAACATATTTTTATATAGACTTCTTAAATCACTACTTATCAAGGAAGATTTGAGATGAGAACATTTGACCTACATCTTTTTGTGGGTTATTGGATTTTTTTTCTACATAGAAAATGTAAAACAAACAAGAAAGAATCTATAAACAAACTCCCTCTTTCTTTTCTCTACTAGACTGTGATGAGAGCAGTATCACTTATGAAATGCCCTCTTATGTTATGTGGTAAAAACTGCCTCAGATAGTGCATCAAATTACAAAACACCAACAAGATAGTTAGGAATGAAAAATGCATTTTTTCCAAGCTATTGTTTCATAAGTATTTTATATTTTCTTCTCTTTAAAACTGTGAATTGATGATTGTTTCAGTGGAAGTAGAGCTGAGTTGTCTATCTGTGAATAGTTGTTCGTGGAGACAGGCTGCAACAGGACACCCTTAACACCTGACCATATTATTGCACCTGGTTTGTTTGTTTTTTCTTAATTGCTACCAACTTCAATTGTGGTTATAATTTGAGGCACTGCTATGGAACTGGATACACTGTTAAAACTATCTCTTGTCATTTAGCATATACCTGTTCCCAGCAGAGGTGCTTCTGAGATGCTCCAGAATTAGAATTGGAGATTCTCAGTTTCCCCTTACTGATCCATTCCAAAATCCTGCAGGTAGCACCCATCTCTAAATGAGCACAAGTGAAGAAAAACTTGAAATCTTTTCAGCGATTAATACCCAGTGGGCTTGTCCCTGCAAACCCTCTAACCTTTGGCTGTTAATTGCACATACAAGTCATACAAGCCCAGAGGTGAATGGAAATGAAATAGTCTTGCAGATCTTAGGAAGACTCTGGAAGAGTCTAAAGGTGTTTATTTTATGGATTTCAATTAGGTGGCTGAACAACTGTTTCACAGGATATTTGGTGTCAAGGCTTGGGTTGCTCTTGTATGGTTGCCCTTTCCTAAATCTTTTGGTAGATGTTAGCAAATAGGTTGCATTTCACCTGTTTCACTGTCTATTTTAAGTGGGAGTCAGGTGCCAGTCTTCTTGAAATGAATGCTGTTACCAAGAACGGCTTACACTGTATTGTCATGAAGGCTTTTGGGGTGCTGATTTTGGGAAGGGGCTGGCCCCTCCCAGGCTTGACCAAAAAGGCTTGTCCTGCAGGTCAAGACAGGAGTAAGGTGGGGGGATATGGGGGACAGGTGAAATGGGCCTTCTGCACTGTGCTTCTGCTGGCACTGCTGCCTGATTACAGCTGTCGTATTCCTTTGTAACATCTGGACAGTGGAAGAAAATAATTGTGACCTTCGTCAGCGTTGATCTGCCAGTGTTTATTGTCTATCTTTGATGGGCATGCTTTTGCTTCTTGTGCTTGTGTTTATTTTGTAGCTTTTTACTGGTTGTTCCTATGTCAGCTTTGGTCTGTGCTTACAACTTGTGCATGTAGAATCACATCAGAGGAGCTCCATCCGCGTAAACTAGAGTAAATTTAGATTATGGTGGGTCCTGACTGGCAGCCCTCTGACAAAATGCTTTTGAATTGGAACATGCCAATTTCGACTGCTTTTATTCAGGAATGATGGAGTAGGATTGAATTTGCCATCAGACAGGGAAAGGGGGAAGGACCTGTACTATCTGTAGGGCTGTGTTCAGGTCCAGTCTGAAGCCCTGATCTGCCTTTCAGTCGTGACTTTTCATAGAGCCATTTTTTTTCTGGGCAGTGAAGACTGAAATATGTTACTTAAGTGGGAGTAGCTCGAAGATGAGGGACTGGCTGATGCTGAGGGCTGTGGGTGGGTGAGTTCGGATGAGATGCGAGTCCTACCAGTCTGAGAACCTTGGCTTTGCACCCTGTGGCAGTGATGAGTGGAGGGAAGGGAAAATGACAGAGGATATCCTGCTCATCTGTTCATCTGTTATTTGCATGGAAGCCCTCATAAGACTGATTTTTTAAAATTTTTTGTTTCTGAAAGAGAAAGGGGAGGAGTTAAAAATCTCAAACTTTCTCGGGTCAGAAAAGTGCTGCTTGCCTACCCCTTTTTCAGGCTTACCCACAGAAATTTTTTCATTCACTTACATTTTTTCTTTAATGAGTCAAGCCCCTAAAACGTATTATTTCATATTCAAAGTGACATTTTAACATATATTTGCCTGACAATATGACACACATATTGGTTTTAATGAGGGCCTCATTATAAAAAAAAAATGCATCTACTGAATAAAATACAAAATATTTTCTCCTAAATGTTGCGTAAATTATTCAGAAACAGGGTTCCTTTGACAGGGATATGTGAGGAGATGGGGCTGCCGTTGTCTGTAGCGTGCCTGATCTCTGGGTAGCTGGTGGGCTCCCAGCTACCC
>VWZO01010557.1:808190-830690 GCA_013396975.1 Bucco capensis | reverse complement strand
TTTGAAACCTGAGAGTTTATTATCTTCTTTGTTTCTATTTCTTGGCATTCTTACATAGAATGAGCTGCAAGTAAACACTAAAAAGGTATATATTGAGATTTTAAGACATCAACAGCAGCAGAAATACCAGACAAACAAGCTGTCACTGTTTTTAGACACAGTGGAACTTAAAATGTTGGATGGGACCTATGTTTATATGTAGCAGTCCAGGAATCTTTTTTCAGTGGGTGTCCAAATATTGTAACCGAAATCCACATATTTGCATTCTTTAATGGTATAGGCCACTATAAATGCAAACTGAATCCTATCTAGATAAGATTTCATGTTTGGGAAGACTGAATATGATTACAAGGGGCTTTTTTTTAACCATTTACAAAAGGTTTTTGTTCTTTCCAGGCAACACTGTAGGTGCTTGACCTGACTACCCATTGGTTTGCTTCTTATGGTGTTGGATATACCCATACCCATGGGAAACAGGGTACCAGCTTGGGGTAATGGCTTGTATGTGCCTACCACCCATTAAGCTCAACACTGTAAAATGAGTAATGAGTAATGAGTAATGGGGCTTATAACTCAAGTATAAAGTCAGAAACAATTGGCATGTAAAGGGAAACTAGGCATGAGGAGAGAGCAGAAAAGAAATGCGTTCCTGCACATGAGAAACAGTGGTGATGGCAAACCAGATTGTCTATTGTGGAACTGTTGGCAGTTAACTGTGGAAATGAGTTATAAAGGAGGGGTTTGAAGTTTTTACTGGGGTAATTCTATGTCAGAGAAGAAGTTGTATGGCAGAATTATCGCTTGGAAAACATTTCAAAGCACAAGATAAAGACTGGTTCAGTCTGCAAATGGGGAGGGAAGGAGTTGGGAATTGGGAAATGTTGTGGTTGCCCATCAAAATGAAAAGAAGTAGCCTATGTTTGGTGTGGTGGAGAAACTAAAGGAGTGAGGAGGTGACATGAACAAAGCAGGACATTCTGCAGTAGTAGATGTAATTGGGACAAGGTGGAGTCAGGAGAGATCTTAGAATACAGGGAGAGTGTCGTGTCAGTATTGCATTAATGGAGGGCTATGCTGGTTAATAGTGAATTTGCAGAATTCTTTAGTATTGTTTCATCATCAATAGGAGTCCTCAGAATTGTTGTTTATACTTCAAGTCAACAAATGGCATTGCCTAGCAGTGTGATTCTGTCAGTGCTGACCCAGTTAAACCAAATGCAGTAAAATGGCCAAGCTCTTGATTATTTCCCACCAAAATGAAGGATGCAGTTCTGTACTCTACTGCCTGCCACTGGGGTTCTGCAGAGAAGTCTGTGCTTCTCTGAGAAATCAGTGTTGGTAAGGTGAAGCCCTAAGGCTGTGGTGCTTGAACTGGGATTTCAGAGCCAGAGCCTGCTATGAAATAGTTTGGTTGATGTAGATATACAAAGTGTATTATTTGTAACTGACCTTTAATTTCATTTGTCAGACATGCATAGGAATAAACATAGTTAGAATTCTCAGTCATAAATTCTTCAGATTATAGCTTCAGTTGAGTGAACTTTATTTTGCTCTAAGAACGCCCTTTGTTTGTGTTTCTGTTTTGCTTACTAATGTAATGGCCCTAAATTCACTACTGACAAATATCTTGGAAGTATTCTTGCTTGGCTTTTACTGCTGGCTCTTATCTCTTAAGTAGGGTTTATTAGATGAGATCATCTACAAAGGACTTACTTCTGTTATAAGATGGAATTAAAAAAGTAAAAATACAATTAGTAGCTGTTCTCTTTTTACTTGGTTTTAAAGATTAGAATATCAATGTCAAAGACAATAACTGGGTTTCTGGAGTATGCTATGCAACTTTTGTTTTATGCTGTTTTGTCCTCTTTTGCTGTACTGTCTAGGGGAAAGGATCAGAAGAATTTCATTCTGTTCCTCAGCATTATCTTCAGGAGAGGTTTTCCCTCTCAAAACAATCCAGAATTGAAAGAACTTTTCAGTTCCCAAAATGAAATGACCACCAAACACGTACATTATGAAGGCTTAAAAAAATAAAAGATGTTAATCCCATTAATATTCTAATTCTCAGTACTCTTTGCAACTCTGTAGATTGTCTGCTTGAAGTGGCATTGTAATATTTTAACTTAAATGTCTGCTTCAGTGAGTTTTGGCATACTAAATTCCTCACAGGTTTTATTTTTACAGTTGTGACCTCCAGTACCTATCCTGTGTCTTTTAAGAATTTCCTCAACAAGGAAACAAGATTCATCAGTTTAAGAGTAACTGGTAAGAATGCTTACTTATGTCGTTCCCATAACATTTTCTTGTGCTTACAGATCTGAGTTTTTCAGTGTATTTTTCTATATTAAAACAAATACATAAAAATGTGGTACCTAAACTAAATTTTAAAATCTGTTCTCTCAGGGGTTTTGTACATCTTCAAAAATACTATGTTTATGTCTTTAGCAAAACATCTTACTGTAGTTCTTTCAGGGTGTAGTGAGCTACAAAATTTGCTTGGTAAAATCATAAGCATTCATTTGTCTTACGCAGTTGATATGTAATAATTTTGTTAGAGATGAATCATCATTTATTACTTTATCAACAGACTGCTGATTTGAAAAAAAAAATCCATGACAGTCATGATTAAATTAATTTTATCACTTTTTGTTGTTTTTTTTTTTCCCGTAAGTTCAGTAGAACATCTCATGCATATTATCAAGAATCATATTCTGTTGTATATTAGCATGAGAAGAACACCCATGAAAATCAGAGGGTGGAGGGGTGTACTACGTTGTGCATGTGATTTTCCTTTGAGCTATTCCAGTGCAGTAGAAGAAAAGCTCCTGCAAAGTCTGAGAAATCAGACTGGTGTGGAAATCAGTGTGAAATCAGAATTGGGTTATTTGGCCCTCAGTTTGAAATAAAAGTCTAGCTTTCTAGGAAATAACCAATGATTAATTCTACATTCTGTGTGCCTTAACTGATTCTTAAATTAAAATTTTGTATCGCTTGTGCTCCCAAATCAAGTTCTTATGTTATTTCTTTTTTGTAATTGTTATACTGGATTGTCCACTCACTTCTATGTCTTGTGAATCAGTAGAAACTGTGAATCAGAGGAATTGTGCTGATTTGTAGATGATTTAAGTGAGAGGATACTCGGGCATATTGAAGCTTCAGTACTGCAAATGCATAAGCAGGTATTGAATTACTGATGGTAATGGAATTCCTCACGTAAGTTAAGCATAGATGTGTTTTCAGGATTGATGTCTGTACTTCTGAATTGATATCATTTGAGAATATAGCTCACAATTTTTAAAAGTTACTAATTGAATGGGAGCTGCTGGATTTTATTTTAGACAATGGACTCAAAAAATTACAGTGACTTGATTCTAGAATAATTCCATTAACTTCAGAGAAGATACGTGGATTTTTAATGCTGTAAATAAGGATGTAGTTTGACCAGTTCACTTCACTGATCCCTACTAATATCAGGAAATGCTTGCCTGAGTGAAGGAGGAGCACAGAACTGGACAATTAGTAATACGAATGGTTTCAATCAAATGGTTAAATAGCTTAGGAAAGACGTGGTTCATTTTGTAATAGCATTTGGAATCCAAGTAAAACCATCTGAGAGATGTGCTGTTTGTTGTGATATTAATGCAGAAAATGGAAAACTCTCAACACATCTTGAATTTCAGGAGGGTATCATGAAGCTCTTAAAAGTTAGGGGGAAAAAAAAAAAGGTCCCAGAAAACAACCAAACAATAAACCCCTACAAAACCAAAGAATTCTAAGCCCACAAACTTAAAATATGCTTGCAGAAGCTCATCCTTGATTGTAATTAACAAAGCTTACTTTTCTCTTGACCATACCCTTTAGAGGTCATCATGTAAACTATTTAAATTGATAGTAATATTATGCACCATGAAATTAATTTTACGTTGTATACAGTTTTTATTGTGACTTTATCTTGTTTCAAGAGTGCTTACTTTCTGATTTTGTGGATATTACTGACTGGATTACTTTTATTTTGGTTTTTACACAACAGTTATATTAGAAATTTGCTGTTTTATTCTTACCTTCTTAGTAAAAATCCTTTTATCACACAATGGGTAATTTATATCCATTACCAGCCCTTTCAATCCTTTTCAGTGGTGCTGTCAGTGCCTTTGGCACAGTAATGATTAATGTGATCTAATAATAGTGTGCCATTATATTACCTTAGTAAAACATGTACCAACATCCTATTCAGATCTACCAAATTCATAGCTTCCTATAATATTTTTGTTGAAAGACAGGATTACTATTTTTCAAAGCTGAATTTTTTTTTTGCCTTTAACATATTTAATGAAATTCACAATTCTTTGCCATGGTAATCTTTGTGCATGCATTTTGGGCTTGATGGGTGAATTTTATATCATTCTGCATTATTATGATTTGTTAGGGAAATTGTTTGACACGTAAAGAGAGATACGCGTTACATTGTTTTGTTAAGGATGCATTTTAAACCTTCAGTCCCTTCTGATTATTCTGCTGTATTTATCATAGGGCATATATTTACATTGCAGTATGCAAGAATAAGCATTTGGGCTAAAATGTGTCTTTCTTTTTCTGCATTCTAACCTAGATACTGCCACATACTACAGAAGGCAATCTCTGTGCTCCTCTGCCCAGCAGTACCAGTTTTACTCTCTGACTTTCCCTTGCTTTTTTTTGCCAGTAGAAACATGCAGAATGATGCCCAGCTGTGAGCTGGAAACTGAGATTGTGCAGTGCTATGTCTGTAATTTTCAGTCCAAGGTACTTACATTCAAAAACATATCTATCCTGTAGTTGAGGTTCGACCAGATATAGCATTGCTTGACCCTAAACTCCAGTTGTCAGGTAGTACCAGTAAAAGCAGGGACACTATCCAGAGGACACATTTTTGGTAACAAAAAATGTTGGTGCTCATAAAAATGTTGGATTAGTGTATGTATGACTGCCTTCCAGTCATTCCAGTTAGGTACCTGATGCAGGGTGGGAGTCTGCTGCTCCTCTTACACTGAGCACTGCTTTCCCCAGTCCTCTGCAACAGCAGGGATGTTAGTCATGGCACTCTTTCCAGTCTTGGGTTCATCTATTTAATAATGCTCCTAATCAGCATGGCTGAAGAGTTTGGATAACACTGCATCTTTGCAAAGCATCTTAAATCTTCATCACCCAAAGATGTCATTATTGCAGTCAGGGAGTCACATACTTAACACTGTTGCAGTAAAATCGAAATGAAACAGCATGTCCACGTTTTAACTCCACTTTGTGATGTTCAGTTAAATGCATACTCTTACTGTTTCATCATATCACAATAAATACCAGGAAAAATATTTTAATCTTGTCAATACTGGCAATGTCTAAAACCTAGGAAAGTGTGTGTATGCATTTATGTGGATTCCTTATTTGATTTAGGCTAAGCGATACAGCTGTAACATGATTTGAAATATGCAATCAATGTAAACGAAGAAAAATATTTCAAATGCAGTGTATAAACTGTGTGGTTCTTTAGACATATTTTAAGGAAGAAAAGATTTTAAGAAAAGATGATGATTGTCATACTGTGTAACAGTAATACTACTACCCAAAATATATGCAGCAACTTTATTTTCTACCATGGTAAATATACTCTTAAGCCTTGGCCATTTAGAAATTCTGAGGGAGGAGAAATAAAGCCTGAAATCTTGGTTTAACACTGTATTCAAAATGTTTAAAGACAGTTCAAAAAGATGCTTCCCTGTTTTTAGTAATAACTAATTTTTTATGAAATAGAAAAACCTTTATGAAGAACCAGTTTACTAATGGAGATAAAATTTGTTAAAGCTCCAACAGAGCTGTGCTTGTCTTGAAAGATACTACTTAGGTTGCACTGTAAGTCACTGGACTGTCTGTGCAGATTGTGTTATATCATACTGCTTTATTACTTGTGGATCCTGCAGTTGTACTAGTCAGGACCACATTGGAATGAAAAATGGTGGCTTCCTTTAATGGTCAGTGAAATGTTTCTCTCTCTTCTCTTTACATGCAAATCAAAAGAGATGTAGTAGACTGCAGATTAGACTTTTCTGTGGTCTGAGGCATTTTCAGGGTCTTGCTGATTGTGTCTTACATTGATTCTTTCTGTGGAAGATTATTACATAAAGTGCACAAGGTACCAGGCTCCTTAGGCTGGTTTTATGTCTCTTTGGCAAAGTAAGTTGGTGAATTAGCCAGTGAAAGATTATTTCATCTACTAATCTTCCGTTTTCATTTTGATGGGATAGAGGCTCTTACATGTCATCCCTGGGAGCATGGCTGGTTAGAACAGGGAGAAGAGGAGGATCCTTATGTAGCTGCATAAGCTGTTGAACAGCACCATTACAGATCACTGCCCTTGTTTAGATTCCTGTCCATATTGCTGGACTGCAATTCTTAACACACTTGGGTAGGTTAGGAAATGGCTTCATTTGTGTGACTCTGAAGAAGGTCTTCAAGTAAGCAGAGGAAGGAAAATAAAATAGTTTAAAAATCTAGGCCTAATTCTTGGAAGATGGGAAAGCGCAGGAGAAAAGTGTCTTTTGGCTTTTAAGGGTAATTTTATCTCTTGTGAGGCCATCAGGTCAATGAGTAGAAGTGGCAACTGGTAATTCTTGGGTTATATTACTAGCCACTGAATTACTGTGACTTTAGTAATGAAACATAAATGTTCTCTCTGTTCCCCAGTGGGCATAATACCATTTACCTGTCTCAAAAATGCTTTGTAATTTAATTAACACTTGGAGTGCTCTTTGAGATCTTTAGATAAAAGCAGGCAAAATGAGTCAATTGTTACAGAAATCCCAATTTATCCCTATTTAAAAAAAAATTACACTTTGTCTTGACTTTTTCAATCCTCAAATAATGTTTGATAGGAGTTTTGGGCTTTGTTCTTACTGGTCCTTAGAGTCACTTATTCTGACTGATTTGCATAGGTACAGTGTAGGTATTACTTTTTTTGTTCAACAGAGTATTTTGGTAGATCATAAATTACCAGTCCCTGTGCTGGGAATCTGTTTCTGAGAGAAGCATGCATTTTCAGAGGAGAATTTGAGTTGTGCTAGAAAAGTTCTGCATTAGTCTTCAGCATGTACTTGTTGTTTTAAGAAAGATTTCTTAATTTTCAGTTGTGCATGGTATGCACAACTTGTTTCATCAAGTATGCTAGTTTCTTGCTGATAAATTACACATGACTGTACTATTGTAACTACAGCTATTCAGCAGTCATGTATAATTACTCCATTATGTCATGGCCAGATCACTGACCAATAACAAAACCAAGTATGGCATTTGTAGAGACAACCGCTGTCTGTAAGTACTCGCTGAGCTACCTTTGGACTGATTCAAATATTTAAGTGTATACATAGATAAAATTATTTTTGAATATATACTTTGTAAGATGATCTATGCAGTTAAGAAGTTGATATTTTTTTTTATTCTCCTCTGACCTCCCGTAAAGAACTCCATTAAGACAAACAGGGATGCTTGCAGCAAGCAACCTTTCACTTCAGCCCATTCATGTTTTCCATCTTGTTTTGGAAACAGTCAATTCTATCTATCTCTGAAATCATAGACCCCATCTCTTTGTTCCTGGGTACCTAACTCACTGTCACACATTTTTCTTAGCAGCTTCATGCTTTCATGTGGGGTTTGCTGCCTACCACTCAACTTTCTTTTCAGAAATTCTGGGAACAGCACACACATACCTGAATACATCTGGGCTCAAAGTAAGGTTCTTGTCAAAAACGTCTGTCACACATTTTCCCACTTCTAATCTTCTTTCTGCCACTATCTTCTTTTAACTACTCAAAAGGCATTTAAACACATTTTTAGATAAGCAGATAATCTCAACAAGCATCTTACAGCCAGCAAAAATGTTGCACACCTGTTTGTACACAGCCTTGATGAAATATCTCAAAGTTATGCTAAGCAAGTCTTCCGTTCCTTTCTGGTATTAAAAATGCCATTATCTTCAAATTTTAAGTTGTACTATTTGTATAGCACCTACAAGGGAGTTTCTATCTTTCTTATTCTTCCCTTCATCTCCTCCAAGCAGTTGTTTCAGAAGAACCCTTTTGGTCTTGCTTTGATAATTTTACTGATGCATTTGTGGCTGCAACAGAGGGCTGGCTTTCAGCTTTCATGAAAGTGTGGGAAGGCCAGAATAGCTCAAGTGATCTGTCACTGCTTTTCAAATATTTTGGAGTAACACATGCTCCATTAAACAGAAATTACTAATATTTATTTTTTCTGTAATTTTACACTTATTGCTTCTTATTTTCCTTCTGAGCAGGTGTAGTGACAGGGTAACAGTGCTGTGAAGAAGTGCAAATGTGCAGTGGCGATGTGGACATCCTGTACGTGTGTAAGGAATATCCTGAGTGTAGCTTGCTTTGAGAGCAGGTAAAAGTGTGTAACTGTAATGCTCAGTCAAAAAGTGGTAAACCTCTCTTCCTTTCTCTTTCATGCTTTTTGTATTGGGTTTGGCTGAGATGGAGTTAATGTCCCCATAGCAGTTTTTCAGAAACGCTGTGCCTTGGGTTGAAGAGAGAATCAAACAGTTGTCAACGTTGCCCAGCCTCTCAGCAGATCCCTTTGTGGTAGGGATGATGAAGACTGAGGAGCAGCAGGTGCCAATTGCTATGACAAGGGTACACCAATTAACACAGGTTATCTTCAACCCAAGGCACAGCATTTCTGAAAAACTGCTATGGGGACATTAATTCCATCTCGGCCAAACCCAATACACTCTTCCACTGGAGTAATACACTTTTACTAAAAGGGTGACTGCATGAAAATAAAGCACATCTTAACTTTCTTAGTAGTGATCTTAAGTGTTGCTTTGAATGAACATTGTCCTGTGAGCAAAACAGTGGAGGAAAATTCTTATGTTCCTTTTCTTTCCTGTGGGTAACTGCACATTGTATAGCTGACCAAACATGCCCAGACTATGGAAAAAAAGAAAATGGCAAGATGACTCTTTCCCCAAAACAGCAAACACACATTGCAGCCTGGCTTCTTACTGGAGAATGCAAGATCTTACTTTTTGAATAACTACTGTATTTTAACAATAGGCATGAAGTGGTTGCTATGTGATACACAACAGTGTTTTTCATGAACTTTTGGCTGCTGAATAAGCCCAGCAAATATGGGTTCTTACCCTTTTCGTTTTCTGGGTCAATTCATTTTGCACAAAGGAGAGAATGATAATTTGAGTTGTAGGCAGAGAATGTTTTCTTCACATGGTAGGAAAGATGAAAGCTGTTTTTATTTGATTTCTTTTTAAATTAAAAATTATAATTCTTTATAGAGTTACAAATAATTATCTTATTACTAAAGGCATCCTGTAAGCTTGTTACAGAGTCTTGCTCTGTAAAATAATTGCCTATAGTCTCTGCAAACTAAGTGGGGGAGAGGGGGGGGAAAAAAACATATTTGTGTGTGTGGATATTATTATTATTTTTCTAAATGTGAATTGATTACCCCAAAAATAAAGACCTGGGTAAGCGGTTTTTTTTGTTAGGTGGTGGTGGCCAAATACAGACCATATAAAGAGGATAACAGACCATATAAGGGTGTTTTCTGAATGGCTGTTCCTTCTAAATGCTGAGTCCTTTCCTGCTTAGGGGTCAGAGAGGACAGTGTCTATCAGATTTGGTTGGCTTCCTGATGGGACCCCATGTTGAGGATGCTCTTATGTTCTTATCTCCTGTTCTTCTGTTGTTGGAATCCCATGGAGCAGGATTTATGAAAATTGTGGATTTAAAATCTGCATGAGAGCAGGGGCTGGCACTCGGTAATGCAGGAGAGGGACAGGTGAGGTGGCAGAAGAGAAGGCAGATGAGAACAGCACTCTGATGCATAGGGCTAATGTCAGCTTATGTGGGAGGAGGGGAAGAACTCCAGAAGTAGAGATGGAGGAGGTGGTTTGGGATAGGGAGAAGGAGGACATTCAAATTATGCAAGGATAGGAAGAGAAATCATCTCTAGCTAGGCAGACATATGAGAGTGTGTAACTGTCTCTTTAGTTTCTCAGTGCTAAAGATCTCATTTAATTTTAACTAGCTTCTGGAATAAGTATGGTCACAGGGACTCAATCAGGAAGGCTTTGGGGCAGGACGAAGGGTGCTTGGTTGGGAGGACAGTGTAAGTCAGAAGATTGCTGTTGAGCAAAGATCCATTGTATTGAAAGATGAGGAGTTTTGGGCAGGGTGAGCAAGGAGATCTACGTTAAGAATTCAAGGGCCACTGAGATAAAACGAGTGAAAGGTTATCATGCTTTTGTGCTAGGTGTTTTTAAGCCAAGATGTATCCTATTCTGTGTCAGATGTGCAGGAGCCGTTGTTTAGTCTTGACCAAATCAACAGAGAACATCATCTACATGGCAAATTCACCAAGGCTTTGGAGAGTGGGTGGACAAACCACTGATTATGTACTGCTTGCCACTGTTAGTGTTATACTGGATTTGTTACTTCAAGTAGAGTACAGTTGTAATTACTCATCCTTTTGCTGGCTGGGTATGACAGCAGCCATCAGTGCTTATCCATACGTTGAAGTATGACAATGAGATGTGTTTTAAAATCAGAAAAAGGTACAAATTTCGCTTGATTATTTCTAGCTGTTTATTCTCTAAGGCTCTCATGTAAGCTCTTCACCATGCTGCCTAAACACAGCTCTAGAGCAAGCTCCAGAAAGCTTACCTCTAATCTGGATGTAACTTCACTGAATTATCAGAGTGGCTGTAGTCCTCCATTTATGTAACTTACGTAATTCCATTAGTTTGAGTGAATTTACACTAATTTGTACCACTTATTTCTGCTGAGAAGGTTTGCATTGGTTGTTGCTGCTTGCTTTTTTTTTTTTGGACAATAGCTGAGCTATTTCTCTATACAGCTGTTGTGGCAAAGACTGTATATCTTTTATCAGCCAGTAAAGTGTGAGTGTTTCACCTTTCTCCAAGAAGTTCCTTACAAAGAAGTCTGTTACTGTGTCCTGATAATCTTTAGATTATCTGCTTCTCTCCCAGTTACTCCTTGCCCTTTTCTTAAAAGTACCTATTGCCTCTTTTTGCTAGGTTCATTCCAAACCCAGTTTTGAGGGATGTACCTTTTCTCTTTGGTATCAGGCGCTGCAAACCTCCCAGCATCCCGAGATAACAGGAATTGCTTGCTCAAATAGAAAGAAAAATTCTTTCAGGGATGACATTTTTATTTTATTTTTTTTTCCTTAGACATTCCATGTAAAACATTTATCATTGGGATAATTTTCCCTCTCAAAGTCATATCAGACACAAAGCTGTCTTCAGGGCTATTTCTTCTAGTTCACTGGACAGCTGTTCTGCCTGAAAAGAAAGAAAAGATCATATATCAATCAAAGACTTCAGTAGAATCCTTATGTTCTTTAACTAAGAGGAAAATCCTAACTGTGAGTTCTTGATCTTCTGACTTCTGCTTTTTCGGTTTGGAGAACTGCATTGATACATTTTGCAAGAGTATCTGTTGGGTTTATTTTTTTTTTTAAATATTTCTTTTGTGTGTCATTTTGATGCTTGGAGGGTGTTACAAACTCATCTTCACTGGTGACAGTCACATCATAAGCAAACAGTTTTCTTATCCCTGTTACTTGATTGATCCTCTTCTGAATGTCACTGTGGGCAGAAATTAGTGCTACTTAGCAGAAGCAAGGTTCTCATCTTTGCTCTGCTGGTGCTGAACTAGTGCTTTCCAGTGGAAAAAGACTAAAAGGCTGATGGATGTGCCCAAGCTGCAGCCTTTTTAACTGGTACACATGTATGTATTTACTCCTAATTCTGCATTTATGTAACTCCATTACACTGAGATAACTAACAGGTAATAAATTCCTTTTCTGTTAATTAATTCATTACTAATTATGCATTTACCCTCATCTGTGATGCTAATTTAAAGAAGATTCAAAGTATGTTAAAAACTCCTTGCTTTAAAAAAAAAAATAGAATACTTTCTACAGTTTACTAAATGCTGTGTATATACAGTAACATGATTGAGTTCAGCATGAGTCCTTTCATCTGTAAGTGTGAGGAGAAACACACAAGTGAACTTGGGTGCTAGCATTCTAGCCTAGCCATGATTACTTTCCAGAATGGAAACCACATCCCTGATAGAGTGTTTTCTGTCCTTGTTAGGGCATGTTGAGCATTAGAGCCTGTTTGCACAGCAGCAGTGTGCAGGTTAACTGGAACCATGCTGAAGGCTGACTGGGAGACACAGTAGCCAAAGAGTTAAGCTAATGTGGACACTTCTGCACATGGGGGGAAAAAAAAAAGACAAAACTGAACTCCAAAAAAGAGTTTTGTGTCCACCTGTTGATCTTCAAAGATGCTGTTAGCTGTCTGTTAGGTGTTCGTGCTATGTTAGCATTTGATGGTATTTTCAGAGCCCAGTCAATACTATATGGGGCACAGCAGTATAGAGATCTGCAGTGTTTTGTTGTCTGTTGCTGGAAGAGAGCCTTGGTTCTCTAAGTCAGCAGACCTTGACTTTAGTAAGGCTTTGCAAGGGCTGCCTGGATTGTTTTATGTAGGATTGCAAGCAAAATTAAGGCATGATGCAGCTAATTATGCAGTGAAAATGAGGTATGAGAAGGGAAGGATGTGCCAGCATAATTGCAGTAAATTCTTGTATTTACATATATTTAGTTGTCCTGATCCAAAATTTCCTGAAGCAAATGAATTATTTTTTTTTTAAGAAGATCTTGGATCCTATTGCTTGCCATATTGGATCAGAATATTGGGCCATCAAGTGCCATTGATTATGACCAGGAGCAGAAGATTTAGAGGAAGAGATGAGAAACCTGTGATTAGTCTTTGTAGAATAAACTTTCCTTAAGGATGTTGTAGTTACAAGCAGGACACATGGCCTGTGTGTACAGTGTGATAGTTCCAAACGAAGGGAAAACAATGAGGATGATTTAATTCTCTTTTGCTTTGAAATAAAAAAGGATCATTTTTATTTAATCAATAGAGTCTAGGGTTTGATGTATGGATGAAAACTTAACAATGAGTGGAATAATATTTCTGGTTAAGCACTTCACATCAGGAACTTGTTTGACCTGTGAGCAGCTTCATTTTTTAAACTTAGATATTTCTATTATAGAACTTCTAAAGACAGTTGCAGTGGCAGCATGGGGAGGGTGTGTGTTTTAATATAGATGCATCTTGTAGGAAAGGAGATAAACCTTTCTCTTTGTATACAGACACATACATGATTTATCAACATATTGTATTACTCTGTCTTTACAGTAAAATGTACAGTGGATGTGAATTACTCTATCTGTGTAGGATTAGAAACTCTACTCTGTCTTGTATTCAAGAGGAGGATTACCTAGCAGATAACGTGCAGATAATTTACTTTTAGTGAGGCATTGCAGCTTAAGGACAGCAGAATCAACTTTCTTGAGGTAAAAGGAATAGGAATTGGTATGAAACAAGAGTGAAAAAATATCATAGTTGACCACTCATAGGATTTTCAAAATGATATCAGAAATATGGTATATTTATTGAACAGTCAGTTTTTCCATCCTGTTAATTTTAAAATAATATTTTGGGGTGTTGTTTTTTTTAAACAAAAATAATCTAAGTGCTGAGTACCTTGAAATTCTCCAATTTTATTGCATATATGATTTGCAAAATTAAATGGTGACAGCTCATCTAAATATGAAAATCTGTACATTATTTAGGGATTTTTCATCTGTTGATTTTAGAAATGAGGATTTTGAGTCCTTGCATGCATAGTTGTGTATTACTTAGATACAAACACACACAGTAATGAAAGAATAGTCCTAAAATATACTGTGTATGTTTTTGTGATAAAGGTAGGAAATGCACAGCATATGAAGAAATACAGTATGCACTGCATTTCATTTTAGGTGTGGCAGCAGCAATTATGATTTCATAACAGTGTGAGTAACATGACAGTTCAAAAGCACAGTGAGAAGATTATGGTTTTTTTACACACAACAATGTAAATTCTTAAAATAACAATGTAATTTTTACATTTCTCACCGGATATCAGGATAATCCAATTTAGAACAATTTATTCTGAAAAGGTATGGTAAAAAATAGATATATCATTCCGGAGTGTGGTATAATGCATTAATTTTTATGAGTGAGTTATGAAGATGTACAAATCAGAACCTAGGATAAACATCATATTCCTTAATTAATCCATTACACTATAGCTCATATGTGCCACTTTTATTACCCTAAAATGAAATGTGGTGGTTGTGTGGAAAAGCTGTTTTTTTCTATATTGGATAACCTTTCATCTAAAATCATAAAAATGTAAAATCTGATGCATCAAACACTATTAATGAGTTAGACATCTAAATTCCTTAAGACTTGTAAGATAAAGAACCATCATCCTCTCATAATCACATTCAAATACATTCTTTAGCTCAAATGTTTTAAAGCTTATGGATGCAGTTCCTACAGGTTTAAATGAATCCAGATCACTTAAATTCCAGCTCAAGAATGCAGGTGAATGTGTGATTGAGCAACAATATAGGAACAGTAGTGGAAAAGGAATGGAAAAAAAAAAAATCTGCCCCTTTAATACCTCAACTCACAGTATTTTACATAGAGTTTCTGAAGCTGCCCATACAGATCTACAATGAACCTGTTTCTCTACTGGATCTTCCAGCTTTCAGCCAACATTCTTCCTTCTGCCCCATCACAGATCTCTGGCAAATCTGGTGTATTTGGTTAAAGGGCAGGAAACACTTCATTTCTAGAGGAAGGATAGCAACATACTTCGGCTGAACTCTGCTAGCTTCAGTTTAGAAAGTTGTTCTGTGTGGCTCAGAGTGTGGGTGGGTGTCACACTTTTAACTACAGAACTTTATTTACTGATAAGGATGACTATTAATCTTTTAATTATAAATATTTTGCATTTACAGTAAAGAATCGACAAGAACTCTCATCATCTGCTGATCAAAGAGTTAAACCTCACTACACTCCAGCCAGCTAGGTAAGTTGGATTAGCCTTGCAGGTCACAGTACCTGTGGTTTGGGAAGGTGAGCTGACATTCTTGACATCTGTCTCTGGCAGAGCTGTCTGGGGCACATCTTGAAGCAGACTCCAGATCTCCCTCACTTCCCGGTCTAGGACTTCTCAACACAATGTATCTATTTGATTATCTAATACAAGAATTCTTTTTTTTCCAAAATGTGATATTTCATCTCCTATTTATGTGCTCGAGCTGGGTGCTGAAACAATTACTTGCACCTTGCCTACTCAGCTGTATCAGAATTTCCTAATATCGAATCTATAAGTTTACGAATGTTTGTTTTGTGTGCCCAAGAGCAAATGATCTTTAAGGTATCTCTGTGAATATATTTTAATGGGATTTTACAGTGTTAGACTATCTGTCATTTCTAAAATCTGATACTAACAGAATTTAGTATTTGTCATTTTACATTAAAATAAGAACAGACATAAGGGAACATAAACCAAAACATTATTAATGAAAAAAATCACATTAGACTATTGTGTATTGAAGACATTAAATTTAATATAAATTAGCACAATACAAAGAAATATGGGGGTTTTGCTATCTCAGCATTAGAAGAATAGCACTGCTTTTCCCCATGTCTGTGTCACCAGGTTGTTATTTCTTTTGTTTAGTCATATAATAGAATGTGTTGAGACATATTATGCTCAACTTGTGTAACAGCCTACAAATACTGATTGCAGTTTGAGCTTGTTATGGAAAAGTATTGCCCTGTGGATTGAGAAAATGACCAACAGCGGACTATAATCTATGAAGCTGAGAGTAAAATTGCCAACTAGAGGTCATTTTTCAAACCAAGGGGCAATAGTTTTCTACTATAAACTGAATATTACAGTCAGTATATGTTTTATTAAACCATTTCAGAAACTTGGGAGCACTTTCATTTAAACTTCTTGCTTGATGTGGCTCAGAGAACAGGCCCAGGGCAGCTCACAGAAGAGGCCTGGCATAGACTCTATAATAAATATTCTGTATACTCAGTAATTATGAAGCCTTTAGGGCCTTAATGGTGAATGGCCATATCCTGCCACCATTCCACATCCTTAACAGCCATTGAAGTCATTAAGATTTGTGTATAAAAATCAGTGCAGGCTGCTGTTTCTCACTGTAATACTATGACAAACTAGGGCCGAACTATATAGAGAAGCCAATTATGGCTATTACAGTGTAAAAGATTAAAAGGAAAATACCTTTTCCTTCTCCATACCCTTTCATTGTTTTTCTTTCCTACTGAACTATGTAGACAATGGATCTCTTTATTGGCACTCATATGGGGGTGATTGTCTAGTGCCTTAGTCAGTAAGAGGATTTTCACTCTGGAATAACAAAAATAATAACATGCATGGAAAAAGTGAAGTCTTTAACCTCCTCCTTCAACACACCTTGCATATCCATGAAGAGTTCTGTTATCCTGTATCTGGGGAACAGAGATACTTCCTGCAGCCATTGCTCTGTCTAAGTGACTTTTACTGTTAGTAGATTGTCAGTACAAAATCCTCTGTGGACTTCAGGTTTTAGAAAGAATGATGAAGAGTTCTAGCCTCTCTGCAAAACAGGAGGGCAAAGAAAAATGAGAAAACACCATAGTGGTTTAGGCAGAAGGGAGCCAAATAAAATCATCCACCCTTTCCTCCACCTGATAGAAGTGTTTTGTTTAGAGCTCCTTGTGGGACTCTTTAGCTGTTTCTGCAGGCTTTGATGTCAGCTTGTCTGTATTGCAGGATTTCTAGTTTTGTGTTTGGGGAAAAGGCTCACAGACTGATCCTGGTGTGTTGCAGTCCAATACTACTAAGTTGTCAAGAGTAAACATGTTCAAGTTACTGCATGCCTAAGTTACAAGTTAGGTTGTCACAATTATGTGCAAATTGTAGGTTAATACATGGTTACTGCTATAGCATGGGCAAATTGGGTGCAAAATTTCTTTTTGCACTCTGGTTTTCAAAAACAGCCCTCACATACATCCATATGTATATATTGTGCAGACACAGACATAATTTTCTAATGGTCATAATTTTAAAGGTCTACATAAAAATTCACCACCTCTGTTAAGGGTGATGGATTAGAATAATAAAAATTGGAGCAGCAAAAGACCTCTTATACAGCTAGTCCATCTTCTTGACACTACAGGATTGTTCCCTACAGGATATTTGCTAATACTTTGTCCAGAGCAGGTTTAAATGTCCCAAGCAATGAAGTTCCCACTGAAGTTTCACGGATATAATGCAAAGGATATTTTTCTGACACTTTACCTTAAATTGACCAGTTTACCTTATTATGTTGGTTGTAACTTCAGGGATCTGTCCTATATGTATCTTCTTGGCGTTTCCACACTTCTAAATAGTTGCAGAAAATCACCATAAATTACTTTGGTATTGACCTTGCGCTTTTCTCTTATGCTCTATGTAATGCTTTCTCACTGGGCAGATTGTGAGGGTTTTTTCCCCTTCAGACCCTCTTGCAGATCAAAAGACTGGGCCAAGTGAGGATGACAGTATTAATTTAGTCTTGCATATATTGCATAATATATACACCCTCTCTCTATATGATTATGTATCTAGTCTGTGTTCACGTCTAGGAGAATGTTGTTTAGAGTTCTGTCTGATTGTATTGGGCACTGTACAAACATATAATTAATCTCATTTTTAGCAATGCTTAGCTCCAGGCTGAGGGTATAGAAATATAGGGTTATTAGTTTCTAGAACACTTTTATTATGCACTTTCTATTTTGATTGACAACTATTAGTATTTTAAGATGACAGAACTAAAACTTAGCTGCCAGATAGCATCAAATATAATGTATGCTAAGTAAACACAACCATGTGAGCAGGATAATATTTATTGTATAGTTACATAGCAATGTGGTAAGAAACTAGAGAGAATTATTCTTCAAGAAGGATATTTGATATTTTACACTCTTTAGCAATACAAACATAGGGCTGAACTTTGCACCCTGTTTCCTCAGAGTGGTGTGCAGGTTTATTGTCTGTCCTGGCTGAGTTGTTCTCAAAAACTTCCCTTCTTCATCGTCTTTCCTTCTCTCAAATTGCCTGTAAGAGAGGAGGAGGAGATCCTTTTGAGATGAATTTCAAAACTCTTCTGCTTTACTATTTGATGGTTTACCATGCAGCTCCAGACAAAATTTGTATTGGACCTTACGTAGCCAATGCTTTGATCAGAGAGCTTGACTGTCCAAGTAGATGGAAGTCTGGAGGGGCAAGGGGCACAGTCAAGGAGAGAAGTGTTGTGCATTAGGAGATTCATGAGAAGGATGGTGCCACTGTGACCAAGTTGGGTTGTAGTTTCTCATTTGGCAAAAAATCAATAACAATTTTAACTAAGTAAATAATTTTGTCTCCAGAACAAAAAGAATAGTTACTATGAAGTAGTTGCAAATTTCCCATGTATTTCTAGTGAATATTTAATATAAGGCAATTAGAGGCAGGGCAAGAATTGTATAGCTTTTAAAAAACAATAAATAAAAGAGATTCCTGTTTTCATGACATTGACCCACCTAAAAGTACTTAGGGAATTCAAGTTTAAAGGAAGAAGCTGGAATGTTTAAAAGGTTTTGCTTAGGTCTGACTGCTGCCCTAACTGCTGTGCTGGAGCCAGGCTGGCTTTAGAATGAGACAGTAGAGACGTGCATCTTCGGAACACATATATAAACAATACAAGCTAAGTTAATGAAGATGTGAATTCTTGTGCTATGTGAAAAAGAAAATTGAAAGGTAAAATTGGCATTAATGAAAATGTAGGAAGACTTTTGGCTCTTTTAAAAAAATAATTCCAGCTTGCATCCTTTTCAGCAAAAAAGTATTCTGCTTAGTGTTGCAGAAAGTCTGTTAGGCACAGAGTATATCAGGCAAAAGTACCTGGTTTAGCTTGTGTAGTGAAAGGAATAAAGCTGTGTTACTCTGGTGTTCTGCTTGTGCTAATTTTTTCTAATTTAGGCCTAGCTTGAGTATTTCAGTGAAGTACTGTGTGGTTCTGTCTTTAGTGGAAGAAATTTTAAGAAGCAACTCTTCAAAATCATTCTCAATTCATTATTTGTTTGCTTGGGTTTTTTTAAGCACATGACCAAGAATGACTGTTTGTGTCCTTTGCACAGCATCAACACGAGGAGCTGTAAAATCACAAGATAATACCATTAGGCAGTTGGTTTTGGCAAACTTGAATTAACTGGAAAAAGAGAATCAGTGGGATTGATACTTCTCAGAATTATTTACTCTCTTGGGTAAACTACTTTTTCCAGTCATAGGGACAAAAACTCTCAATGTGTGTGGGGGGTGTTTTTTATTTTTCCCTGAACATGCCTTTACATTCAGTGCCTGACTTGTAATGGGGCTATTAGGCAGCACTTTTAAACAGTTGCAGTTTCTAGCTGCATTTAGAATGTCTTTAAACACAAAATTATATTAAAGAAAAAAAACTTGATCACGTAGCATTTATTATGAACTGTCTGGTCAAGTTCAGCATTCATTCCTTAAATACAGTACACTATACGTTATCGTTGGAAAATTCTTTTGGATTATAACCTCCTCTTTCTTAAGTATAAGTGGTTGACTGCTGCAGCATTCATCCAGTGCACCTTTTGTGTTTGCTTCAGCTTTTCATTCCTTGAAAGTGGTTTTCTTGTTGACTTGTGCTTGGTATCAAGCTGATGCCATTAAAAAAATCACCAGTCTTAAAATGTGTATTGTGAATCTTGATTGGTGAGAGCACTGAAGGTGCTTATGGAAGTACAATATGTGAATAATAGTTCTTGTTGATCAAGATGGCAAGCCATTGTGCCTGATGTACTTGTAAATTGTTACTGATCCTGTTACCAATTTCTGTCTAATCCCTTTTTGTCTATCTGGGGTGCTTGTGGTTCATCTCTTGGGCGTTGATATTCACATTATAGAAGGATACATCTAATGAACAATCTCACTTTGAGGGAACAGTGCCATGGTATGATGGAATAAAGTGTCATGCTGGCTTAGGTAAATAAGGCAATAGGCACGGGAGGAGAAAAAACTTGATGTGGCAGGACAGCAAATGGCAAGGAAAAGCTGTGGTGCATGGGTGCCACTGAAAATGAAGGCACTGCTGAGTAGATTATAAGTGAAGAAATTTACCATCTGAAGCACATTTTTGTTTAGAGTGAAGGTGATTAGATGGGGTTTGGGATTCCATGGAATTCCTTTCAGGTAACCTTTCTGGATATTGCAGCCACTGCTAATGTAAACTTGTGTAGTACAGCCTAGTAGACTGCCCAGTGCAAATTGTAATGCTGTGTTCTGAGAGTCAGGAAGAATTGCATCAGAGATCTTACTCAAAAAGTCCTTGACTACAGTCTTAGATCATCAGAGTCAGCATTTCAATGCCAGCACTCTTTCCATTTGAGCATCTTTGTCTACTGTAACTTAAATCCTATCCTCAAATGCTGCTTAGGGATGGCATTGATATTCAATGGGAGCTGCAAATGCATCAGAGATAGGATGGAAAATATGTATATAATGTATCTGTGTATTGTATGTGGCAGCTAGGCATAGTAATGGAGTAATATATACAGTATCTTTATTATACAGTCAAGTGGAAAAACGTGGATGTTTCTATTTATCAGTTGTTTTTTTTTTGTCTTGGATGTTTCTATCTTTGACTGATACAAATATTTTGGAATCTAAACATATCTCCACAATACTGTTGTGTCTTTGTTCTGGATTTCTTTCATCTTAACTTATCAACACAGTATATGAGCCATTTTATTCTACAGTGTGATCATCATCCTAGTGTGTATTTGCTCATTAATGTCAGGTTAAGATCTAAAGAAATATGAAAGTAGGAGTGAATTTTTTTGTACTAATTTTTTTATACTAATAATGATGGAAATAGGAAAACTAGAGTGCTGTGGCTTTGGGGAGAAAAAAGCATATGCATTTTCCTGCAAGTGCAGTACTGCTTCCAGTCTTCAATTGACTTATATATTAGTGTTGAAAGATGACCTTAAAACAAAAACTTTGACCAAGTCACTCTTTGAAGTGGAGAATAGTTGTTTTGGTATTTATTGAAATAATTAGAATACCCTAATGAAATATCCCTTAAAAACAAATATATATGAAATGAATATCCTAATCTTTGTAGTTTTTCACTGAATGGATTTATGTTTTTTTACCCATCTCCACTGCTTTAGTTAATGAACAGTTGGTAAGGTCCAATTTTTATATACCTGATACTCATAGTGAAGAAACATTTGCAGAGAAAAAGTACCAGTGGAACAATGTAAGACCTAATTTTTTTTATATATACTGATTCTGGTTGCTAACAGGACATGTAGTTGTTAAAGGAGACCCTGTCCTTTTTTTTTTCTTCCACAGAGTTACTATAGAATTATTTTTGGATAGTTTTTTTTCTTTTTTTAAAAAATATATAAATCAAAACTGAAACGACTTTCTGATTTTCAGATAAAACCTGAAATTTACTTGAGGAGTGCAGACAGGAGAGGAGAGAGGAAGGTGTGAGGGGCTCAGGGAGACATTAGGGTTTGGGGTTTTTGTCTAACTTAATGTATTGAAAATTCTCACGGTTGGAGCCTGTTCCTCTCCACTAACTAAAGGTGCAGAATTGCACTAATCCTGGTCATATGCAACAAAAACTGTCCAAGTAGCAGCACAGGGTGAGTGATTTGGGGAGCATTAGGATAAGAGGGAAGCTAACCCACAGTAGATTCCTTGGGAAGTGATGGGACACTGATCCTTCTACTGAGAATGAGAGTCCAGAGGATGTTTCCCAGTCAAGCAAAACCCTGATGCGTAAGAGGAACTTGATGCACAAGTCATTTGAGGGAGGTCAGCTGCACTGCTGAAGGTTGGACCAGTCTCATTCAGAGCTGCTCTTCCACCTCTCCCCATTCTCACTTCAGGTTGACCATCCAGCCATTTACACTGCTTACTTTTATTCCTCAAAATTCTTCTTTCCTTTTGTGGGCACAGATCACCATACACAAATGTACGAAAAGAATGGTTAAGAATAGATTTTGTCCTGAAAATCTTCAATTTAATAGATGTGATTTCTAATATACTTTCTTAAGTTTCCAGGGGAACCTATGCAAATGTTTTGATGGAGTTGAAATGCCTAGTTTACATTTGATATTTTTAGATCATTATGCTATATTGTAATACAGCTTATTGAAACATAAATGAGAGAGTTTAAGGATAGTGTTTTGTTTTTTCCAGGGTAAATGGTTTTGTGTTGCAATGTTATTTTTGGCCTGTTTTGGAACCAAATTTTGTGCTGAAAGTTTCATTTTTTTAACAGATCTACCTGTGATGATGAGTTAAGCAGCTATGACTTTCATTTTAGTGCTTCCTGAGAATCATCATGTCTGCCTCTACTTGTTGCTATGTTATTTTTAGGCGCTGTCAATTTTCAGTCCTCTTCGGACACTTT
>VWZO01010557.1:780690-803190 GCA_013396975.1 Bucco capensis | reverse complement strand
AGCTGCAATATGACAATGTGTCCAAACATGATTAACAAAATGTGCTTTGTCTCTTTTACTAAAGATATGTAACAACGTAGAATACTTCATTAATGGGACAATGAATATGCTTCATGTATTTTTGATTCATGGCTAGGATGTTGTGCTGGTTTTTTGTGTGTGTATGTTTGTTTTTTTCTTAGAGAAATCACAATTTGAAGAGCCTTGAAGGAGTCTGGAAGTTAAGTCTAACTGAAAAGAAAATTTTGAAAGTATTCAGGGGAATCTGAAGGTGGCCCAACTATTGGTTCTAGCTGTTGAGTGAACACTGTTTTCCAGTCAAACACATGGTTATATTGATGACTTCCCATGATAAACAGGCTAATATGGACCATCTTCTCAAAATTAATATAGAATAGGAAAAAGGAGCACATTTTGTACATGGATTAAGTCTGATTTGCTATTTGCATTTTTTAGCAGAAGTAGCCTATAAGTAAGGCACTTTGCTTTGAACTTTAAAGTCTTGCTTCTTAAGGGAGCCCTGCTCCTGTGAACTTGCATGTGCTGATGGTGTTTGAATGTAAGTGTAGCCTTAAAAGAAGACAAATATGTAAAATACCTGCTCCAAAAGAGGATTCAAGCACTATATAAAAGCTCAGTGGAATTTAGATTTCTAAATCTTTGGATGCAATGCTTAGTAATATAAAATTCTCCTATCACCTAGGTACTTTATGCAGATGACTGCCCTTGTAGGTCCAGGTAGGTTCATATGTACCAAGTACTAACATCACTTCCTGCTCATGTCCAGAGCATCTAGGTTTTGTGCAATGAATCTTGTGGCCTAATGCAGGATTTGGGAGCTCAGCCAGGTGCCTAATAGATATTGCTAGATTCTGCTGTTGGACGAGTGCTTTATTGGATGTAGGTAGAAGTGCTTTGTTTAATCAGGACTGTGGCACTCTAGGAAATTCTAGAGTGATCATATATGTAATTCATTTTGTTTCTGTTCAGCATTTGTGAGTTCTATATATTAGCCAATTGTGAAATATTGGGAAAACACATCATTGAAAGTAGCATTTCACATTTGTATTTTCCCATAAGCATATTTAACTGTTAATGAAAGCCATGGGGACTGAAAGCTGTTGAGACAGAGAAATCTTATTCAGGAGACCAGAGCTGTGGTGCTCTCTGACTCATTTGATCCTCCTGTGTCTCCTCTGGGATTCAACCATTTTTAAAAGGAATTACGGATAGCAGTAGAAGAATAGCTTTGTTGCTGGCGATTCATTGCATGGTGTTTCAACACAGGGCACAGCTTAATGTAATTTGTTGTGCTGATTTCTGTTTTCTGGACATCTGTTTAATATACCCAAACTCCTGCATAAGACTCTGAGTTGTCATCGGTTGGTAACGTTTAGGAAACACTAGGCTAGATGTTCACTGGTGACTTGGAGGTAAAACTCTTTATGCATTGAATCTCCAGTGCCCTGAGCTATCCAATTGTCTGTCAAATAACCCCAATGTGCCTTGTGTCAAATATTACTGATGTCACTATTGATATTGTGTCAAAAAGTGTCATACCTAATGTCTGTCACTGAAGAATGGTGGCAGAGTCAAAATTTGACAAAAAACACTTATGGACAGATAATGAAAGTACTGTGCATCTTTCTTATTCCCTTCAAAGGGAGCTAAGTAAATTGTGAATGTCAACTCATTTTCTCAGGCAGCACACATTTAGTGTTCTATATTTCTAGCTACAGAGATTATAGATTTAAACTTCCTAAAAAGTACTGATAAACAGGGGAAGGTATTCAAAACAAATTTAAAATAACCCAAGCTAGCATGCATAGCTGCTGGTGGTGTAGAACAGCTCCATGTGTTCAAAGTAGGGACCTTCAAAGATATGAATGCATTGACACAGGAGATAGTGAGCCATGAGATGACCTAGTTCCTCTGGGTCATTTTATAGTATTCTACAATTTTAAGGTCAGAATCTCCCATCTATGTGGATGTAACCAAAGAAATATTTACAAATGTCTCTGAAGAGACACATTTTCAAGTCCCTTTCTATTACAGGAATTATGGGATATTTTAAAATACTATGATACCAATTTGTAGAATTTTTTTTTTCTTCTGAGGGTTTAAGTATTTTGGTTTTAATTAGGAGTATCTCTGAGGCTTTCTGGCTCACAAATTAAGGCTCTGTATCCCCTCACCTTCAGAGGCAGAGTTGGGAATTTCTGCTGCTCTTGGACTGTTCTGTGGGCAGCAGTATCTGGCAAGAGTTTTGCTTTGAGCATGCAACTTCAGTAATTTTAAAGCAACGTTCTATTCTGTTCCTAAAACAACTGCTTACACTTTTCTCAAGTAGATGCCTCATGTTGCCCTGAGAGCCTCTGAACTTGTGTGAAGTGGTGTTGGCTTGTGTTGTCCAGATAGTTTGTGTGTTTTGTTAGAGCCATGAGGTCAAATCTTCTCAAGCAGTAAAGAAATCTTGAGAGACAGTGCTTGATGCATCTGTCAAAAGGCTGACATATCATGAGCTGGTTTAGTTTTGTATGCTTTCTATGAAGTGAAGGAGTCATACACAGAAAGTAAACATTCTGATGTCTGGATCAGCACATAGAATCAATTCCTGCATAGCAGCTGTACTTCCAGTACCTGCACTGTGGCCTCCCTGCACTGACTGCTGCTGGTGTGGAGGCAATGCTGAGAGCTGATGAAAATTCCAAAGCATTGGGATTGTGAATCACTGAGTGCTGGAGTCCCATTTGGGTTCTTAGATACAGAACTTTTTTTTAATTTTTTTGCAAAGTGCTTGATTTTTTTTTTCAAGTGTTCGAATGCATATTACTTGGAACATCTTTGCCTAAAACACAAGTAGAAAATAGGATGCTCTCAGACCATGAATAAACCTGGCCTGTAGGAAGAATAAAATCTTTGGGTAGAAATACTCAGGAAGGTAATAAAAGCAAGCAAAGGTACAAAGCATTTGCCTAATTAGCAACAGAGCTGGATTTAACAAACATGGAATAAATTATGCTTTTTGACTTTGTAAAATTCATTTTTAAAAAATCTAGTCTTGGGCATTTTCCCTCTGAAATACACAGTACTTGCAAGTTCAGTGCTGCCAGCATTTCTCACATAAGTGAAATGGCTTAGGTGATATTTAAGATGGTTTTGTGTATGATGAATGGCTCATTTACTGTCCTACATTTAAACTTGAAGCATAGTGAAATATGTTTGAAGTCTGAATTAGTACATTTGGACTCACTGGCAGGTTGTCTTCAGAACAGCAAAAAAGAATTTTCTGAAGTTTTTCTGGGAACTTTGTGTAATCTAGAATCCTGTTCCTAGAAGACTCCTTCCCACTTGGAGACCTTCTCTCCTTTCAGTGTCTCATGCTTGCTTATCTCAAGTGAGTTCCTTAGTTACAGCTTTTGCAAATATGCCATTTTTGAGCTAAATAGCACAGAAGCTTTTCCTGACCTGCTCTTGGCTTGCAAGGTGAGAAGCAGAGGAAATGATCAGCTGTAGCTACCTCTGTAGATTTCAGTTCCAACCTGGGTCATGGGATGGAACTGAAAGGAGTTTTCATTCTGTTTTATTGGCCAAGATTGCTCAAACTGTTTGAATAAATAATGTATATTTGGAGAGAGATTCCTGAACTGTCATTCTACCATTCCTTTGTGCTGATAAAGCTGTAGGTTAATTCCTCTCTCTAACTGAAAAAGGAAAAGGGACCACAAAAGAGTGAGCTCCAGTAGCAGTGGGTGAGTGAACATGCTCTACAAGAATAACCTAGTCTGATGCTCAGGATACTCAGGTATGGTGTGAAGCTAAATACCTGATCTACCTTACTCAAAGCCAGACTTGACTGTGAGCCTCTCCATTCAAAGGGACTGTCCTTATTTCATCCCTCTCTAGGGTACCTGTGGGCCCTGTATTTCCCTTTTCCTGTTTTCCTAACTACTGCTTTTATAAAGTCCTGCTAATACCAATTTGTTCAGTTCTTTGTAGAGCTTTCTCCTTCTGCTTGCCCTCTGTAGCAAAGGCATGAACTCTGAATTTGTGTCAATTCTAAAAACTTTAATTCCCATAAAAAGAGTTAATGACTGGACTTCATGTTTGATAAACCACTTTGCATCGTAAAGTAACATGGGAAAGTTTGTTCAATATACAAATATTATATGTTTCCATCAATTTAGTTTAAAATTCTTTCTCATATTTAGCAGTTTATTAATGAGAATACCTGTGTAACAGTTACACTTTAATGGTATTTACTAACATAAATATTTGCTTTCTAGAAGCAGTGTTACACAAAATTCCTGAACTGCAGTCTAAGCAACTGCTGGAATGTTTGGGGTAAGAAACCTGACCTTTGGGGAGGATCAACATCAGAGAAACAATTTCCACTGTTTGTGACTTGTGTCCATAGTGAGGGGACTTGGAATGGCAGGAGGGTGACCAATGCACATTGCATCATGGCTGAACCCCAATGGAAAGTGTGTGTCATGATAATTACATTGATAACAGAAAATGTTACATGAATTTCAATGTACCCTTGTACACACAAAACAGACAGTTGGGCAAGGTCTTTCTGCAACAGATAAGGGAAAATAAATAAAGAGACCTTCATTTATGCTAAATGTTAGGAGTTGCAAAAGCTGTGTGGAAATGAAGAATCTTGAGTCAGCTTTGTTCTAAATGCTGATGAAGTTACATTAGCCACAGCTTGAAAGCAGAACGAAAAATGTCGTCTTTGAGGCATAGTCTTTTCCATGTAATTTCTGCTCTTTCTCCCTCAAACTATTTAGCTGCCAGCTATTATTCTCAAGTGTTTGCATTCAACATGTATCAAAGTATCATATCCATGTTGCTGTAGCTGATACTCAAGTGATGGTCCTGATACTTAATCAAAGCAGCTTTGATTGGGCACACAGATGACAGTCAGCAATAGACACATGAAAGAGTGAAGTTTTACCAGTTGTTTCTCAACTGGAGGACTTATTCAGATTGTAGACAAATATATAGAAGCCTTCTGAAGTAGTAAACCTCCCACAGGTTTATTCTTGGAAGTGCAGGAATTAGACTGGTATATTCCTGTGAGTGTTGATATGAGACCGGGGCAGGCACAGTCCAGGGTGGGCTTGCAGTCAAGAGATGGAATGGAGATGCCCTTTGCTTGTGATTCCACTTATTTTAATTATTTTTATTGTAGGGATTTCTTTACAGGGAATTCTTATTTTAATTATTTAAGGAGTTCTTTGCAAGGGTTCTTATACCCTTATTTTTTTCTTCGCAAAGTATTCCTACTTATTTTTCAGCTTTAAAACATCAGCATTTTATAAATCTGAATTTCACAATGTGAGGATGATTGCTACGTACAATTTGCAAAATTGTGATTAACCAGCCCCTGTTTCAAGTCAGTTCTCCCTAATTCACAAAAGGCTTCCAAGAATAGTCTGCACAAAATTCAGTGTGCAAATTGTAGGGCAGATTTTTAGAGGGCAGTTTAAAGAATGAAGTCCTAAGGGTTTTATCTATATTTATATCTCTTGTTAAACCAAACTCTTATGTAAATGTTACAATCTGTAAATAACAAGCTGAGCAGCTTTCTTAAAGGAAAGATCGCATCCACATTTTTTGAGATTTGGCAAAATTATTAACTTACACAATAGACTAATATACAAGTATATTTGGAAGCAACTAGCGTTAGCCTGTGTCTTCATCTGTATTTTATGGATATTTAAAGATTTAAGCATGCATAGACCTTTCATTTTCCAGTAAAAATTGTCTCAAATTGAAAAACACTGCCCTTAGTGATGGCTCAAAAAAAATAGAGATAGCTTTTATATACTTTTACTTTTTATAGCTATTAATGTTGTAGTAAATCTTGTATTATTGTATACAGTCTAGATTATTCTTCATTCTTTTGCCTTTGGACAGGAAAGAAATTACTGGCTTCCATCAGTGTTATTGGCAATCCCCATATTCTGACATCTGTTCCTTTCTAAACATTTTACCAACCTTGATGAAATGTAGTTTAGTGTTAGGAGCTGACTTGAAGAAAAAATTGGATGATAAAAAAATAACATTGATTAAACACCAGAAGTAATTTAGCAATGACTATCAATATTTTGATGGCCACTGCAGTTTATTTCAGAAAAGCTAATCCTACAGAAATCTTAATCATATTTAATCTTTGAATTTAAGCTGAATAAATGAATACTCATTCTTTAAACACAAGGACGAGAGACTGATTTTGCTCAATTTTAATCAAACTCTTTGAGCTATATTCCTGAGAATATTTGGGGCATATTTTATAGATGCCAGGCAACACACATCTCCCAGATTTAAAAATCTCAATTGGTATTTGTCTAATACACAGTGGAGATGTCATTCATACCTTGCCCTTTCTGTGGAGCTGTGCCACTGCAATGCTAGACCTAGATTTGCCCATTCTAGACCGGGTGCCAGAGTAGGGGAGTCCTGCAGGGCACTTGAAAGGGCCTCCAACAACAAAGGTGGAGGGTCTCTGGTAAACCATCCACTTTACACACACACCTTCTTTATTAACTGTGCTTTACTGAAGTAATAAAAGGCAAGTGTGATTATTCTTCCTCTGGTAGCACGTGTAGAGCAATTATGGTGTCTTTCCACAGCCTGTGAGTTGGTGAGCTCCAAGAGGACCCTTGCACAAGAGGTTTTTGAGGGCTGGGCCAAAAGAAGGGGTGTGAATGCTTCATTTCCAAGGATTGGAACCAGCTAATTACATTGTGAGGGAGCAGGGTATGAATAATATCCTCTTGGGAAGGGAAGTATGGGGGAAATAAATTGAAAAGGGCTACTACAGAGTGGGTGTTCTGATGTTGTAGGCATAGAAGAGGATGGGAAGGTGTGATTGGATTATTTTTTTTCAGAAGCACTTAGCAGCAGTGTCAGTGGAGTTGTTGAAATTTGTGGGATTCACTATGGACTGGTACTGCTTGGGAGCAGAATTTAGGGAATGCTATATTATGAGACCCATGTCCTTCACATGGATCATTCGTGAATGTTTTTCAGTGAGGCCATAGTACTTCAAAAGGGAGATGAAGACACATTTCTCTAGCACTGTATATGTATATGACAAAATGAAATTGCAGCTCTTGTTGAATTCACATGGCTGCACCAGGATTTTCAAAGGTGGAGTTATTCCTCTAGCAACAGGATTTTCTAGGACTCCAAAGCTAATTTTTTTTATTCCTGTACTTTGGAGAGTAACTTGAACCACTGAGGGTTCAAGGTAGGTGCTAGGCTATTTGAAGTGGAGGGGATTTGAGAGATTTGTTTTCCCCATTTCACAAAAAATCTTAATTTGAAGGAAATTTTTTCTTAACAGACTTCCTGTAGAAACTTGGCATTTAATGTGAAAACAGGTTTTTTTTCATTCCCTGAAAGTCATGTATGGTGCCAGGAACTGAGTGGTCTAGGTTAAAGTGGTGTGTAAACTGACAGTTTTGGGATTCTAGTACTCTGTTAATAATAATAAAAAAAAAATCACACATTTCAGCCAGAGACCTCTCAGCATGTTTTGTAAATTAATTCAAAGATGAATGAATTCTCACAGTTCCTTGCTGTGGATATTTCATCGAGAAAGTAAACATTATAGATAAAATATCACTTTTGGGAAGTTTGTTATTTTTCTTAAAGCTGATTTTTCTTAGTCTTCCTGAAAATACATTGGATTCAACTATGTTTATATGTACCTCCCAGGTGTACAGTCTGGTGGTCAGGAGACTGCTCTGGGAACTGGGATAACCCACGTTCAGATGCATGCCATTCCTGAGTTTGAGTGACTCAGAGTTAAAATACAAAAACAAGAAGAAAACAATCTCTGCATTAGACAAAGGAACAGTACTTAGTTCTCAGTTTACTATGTTCCTGTAAGTACCAGGAGACAGATCTTGACTCTGTCTTCTAACAAACTGAAGTCAGCATCTAAAAATTGTTTTAACACCACAGTGGTTTATATTAGCTTTTAGAATAAAAAAAAAATCCACTCTTCTCAAAAAAAATTTAAAAAGGGAGGAAAAAAGTTAGAAATTAGAGAGGGAAGAAAGAAAATGGTCATTCTGTACTCATATTTACTAACTCTTGTTCAGGGATGGGGAAATGGAGATGATTCAGTTGTGTGCCCCAGTGTCACACAGCTAAATCAGCAGGAATCTTCCATAGGGCCTGGGAGTCCAGGCTAACCAGGGCAATGTTAGTGCTGGTAGGTGTCCACCCTCCCTTGTCAGTCCCATAATCCCTGAGAGCCTTCACATCCCATCTCACAGGCTCCCTTTAACATATGGTTTCAAAGCTGTTGACGTTCACCTGCTTAGATATCTGTACAAACTACTAGTAGGAACTACATAAATATCTAACAGATGTACACGTTCACCCTGGGATTAATGCAGTCTGGACTCAGACCCGTCAGCATCACACCCCCTCACAATTGCATTTTATTTTTTCACTTGCTCATGTGGTGTACACCTGTGACATGCTGGCAATGCACTTGCTTGCAGTGAGTGAGCCCTTCAGGTTCAAAGCTATCCTTATATCTTTGTTCCCTTATGCGTGAACCTTTTGAGGTTTTCTCTTAGTGTTCAGGAGACTTGAGCCTGGCATTACATCTTCAAAACCTTTTCTGACCCTTTTTTGAATATGCTGAATATGAAAGCATAAACAAAGCAAGGAGAACTAGATAAATAGATGCAGGGAGACATCATAAGGAAAAAAAAAAAAAAAGAAAAAGCTCCTGAGCTTGCCAATATTACTTCATGCTTTTTATTGCAAACTAACAATAGACCACCACCTCACACAGCTGGGTGTGTGAATTGAAGGTGCACTGAATGTGTGGGCTTTCCAAATGTAGCACAATAACAGAAACACCTGTGCTAAATAAGTTTGCATTGATTATATTTTTTTTCTTTACGATATTCACAGTCCTTCTCTTTCAGAAGTCTGCATGGCGGGGGAAAGACTTGTCAGCCTTAGCTTCAGCTATAAGACTTATCTCTCAAGGTTTGGTGAAGCTGTTGGAAAATCACGAGGATTTACCTACAACTAACCAAATGTAGGCTTGGATGTTAAAATGGAGGAGAGATTGTTCATCTTCTGCTAATGTATGTTGGCTTTGGCTAACAGTCTCCTTGCAGTTCAGTCCTCACTTGTTTGCTTGTTTGAGTATTGGTTTGTTTTTTGTTTGTTTTTTTTTTTTTAAATGAGCAGCTAATGTTTCAATAGCCAGTTACAGCAACAAAAAGGGTAGGAAAACTACTACTAGTCTGTAAATGTATATCTTAAGGCACATCACTGATTTTGAATTATGAATATTCAATAATTCATGGTTGTTTAATGAAATGACACATCAAATCAGAAAAAGTAGAATTGAGAAATTTCTGTAACTTAATTCTCATTGCTGCAGAACCACGTAGTTACTATTGCTGCTATTGTTATTTAGAGTCATAGATTAGGTTTAGTGTTATGTGTGATGTTAAATTTCAGGGATAAAAAAAGATGCTTTTCATTGCTAAGAATTTACTGTAACATTCTGGGCTATGAATCTGAGAACTATAAAGAATAGACATTGGTAAAGTCTAAGCATACTTTTTTTGGTCAGGTTGTCAGCAGTGTAAATGGATCCAAGGGTTACTCAAAGGGATAGTTAAGCTTTTCTCCATTAATGATACCTGAATTTGAGGTTCTCTTTCATCTAAGTACCTACTGATTTATGTCCATAATTTCTCTTAATCCTGAGTGTCTCTTTCTTACATTGTTGTTACTTGAAATGGAAAATATTAGTTATAGTCCCAGAGAAAAATTTCTAGCCTGTCATTGTAGACTTGTGCTATAATACAAGTTTTTTGCCTCTATAAGTGTATTTTTTCTTTTACTTTCTCACGTGATGCTCAGACCCTTTCCAGACTGACTTTTTTCTCTGTGGTCCCAGTATAAACCCTCAAGAAGTCTTTAAAGATATTTGTTGCCCTTTAAAGCAAGAGGAGCAAACTTGTTCTGTCACACTCAGACTACAGGAGGCAATTTTTATCTTGTATAGCTAAAAGTCAGGGCTTGTACTTCCCTGTTAGATCAACTTATAACCTCGTGAATATTTTTCTACATTTTCTATGGGAAATAGAGCTTCCTCCAGTGTTGAAGAAGGTAAAAAAAAGTTTTCCAGGCTCAGTTGAACTCCTGTTTGTCTTCAGTGAGAAGGAGAGGGAGCTTAGGAACATAGAAGTGCTGCATGTTTTGGAATTGAGAAGGAGACCCACTGGACAAAATTTTCTCTCCAGTAATCAAGGGAAGATGGGAGTCTCACAGCAGTAATGTGGACTCCTCTAATTACCAATTCCAAGTTATTAGCATCTGGAGCCCTTTTTCCCTTTTCTATTTGGCAATTACAGAGTGGGATAGATTAACGTGTTGCAGAAGCTCTATAGCGGACCAAGTTTCTTACTATTGGCATTTGGTTCTTTGCTGAAGTTGATACTTTCAGCTGAAGTAGAGGCTTTTTACCTGGCCTTGAATCCCAGACCATTCTCTTCATAGATAATGTATATTCTAGTGCCACACAAATGACTTATTTACTACTCTCGCCCTGCCCCCACCAAAGAAAAAATAGCACATCTTAAAATGCCGAAGAAAACCAGTCAGACATATGTTTTGCACATGAAGAACCACGTCTATAGTAAAATGGGATCCATATGTGTGTTTTGGATGTGAGCACCAATGCTCAGTTTAGCTTTGCCCACATGCCAGGGCGTGTGTGCTGCTGCCGAAAGCCCAGAATTTTCTTGCTAAATCACACACAAAATTTGAACTCAGGGTTGCATTGGAGTCATAAGTTCATGGGTTTTTGTTGTTTCTTTCCCCATCTATAGTGTCCTTTGTTTACAATCCAAATCCTCTCAAGATTAAATTTAAAAAAAGACTCTGATTTAATGGACTTAGGATCATATTCTAACCTCCAGCATGAAAGAAGCCTGACTGTAGCACTCAATAGCAATAGAGGATTGTTTGCAGTTGTGAAGCAATGACCGCCAAACCTTATTCACAGAAAAGTTGCTGCCACTAATTTTTGCATGGATGAAATATTCGGATGAATGTTGAAAAAAATGGGTAACAATAGATGGTGACATACACAAAAGGCAAAAGAGAAATTACTACCAGTCCAACAGAGCATTCCACTTCCCCCTATTCCCCCAACCATAAGTATCTTACGAGAAGGTTTTGTATGAAGAAATATGCTAACTTGAAGCTATCTTCTGCATATGTCCTGCAGAAGGATCTGGACAGATGGAAAATTGTCCTGCTGGAATCTGTTTGCAGTTTTAAAATTTATAGAGATAATTGTCTTTTCAGTTCATCTTCCAAGTTTTGGGCTTGTTTATGTTTATACATTAATTTTATTCCTTCCTTTCACTTTCCCACAAATAAGAACATTCTTGTAAGTTTAAGATCAGATCCTTGCTATTGCTCAGGTATTTTGCACTTCTCTGGTAGTGGAAAGCTTCTGTGACTTCATTGGCCTCCAGAAGGTTTGAAATACTATCTCCAAGACAAGACTTTGTAAGTGGTGGCACTAGCAATGGATGTCATCTCCTTTCTCTCTTTGAGGATTTACTTAGAACAGGGGGACGACCTGTGACTATTGGATTAGCTCCCTGTCAAATACAAGTAAAAAGGATGAACTGACTAGAGAACAGTTTTGAAGCTTTTTCTACTGTACAGCAGGTTGTTAGTGGTAATCCAAAGATTATTTTGGAAACCAGTGATAATCTGCCATCACATCTCGGTTATTTTCAGGGCTCAGGAGATGAGGTTCAGATTTTAAATATGGAAAGATCCTTCCTGTGTGCACACAGAATTTATCTGGTTTGGGGCTACTAATGCTATGTAGTATAAATAGAGCAAATGTGAAGATAAGTAAAGCTTCAAGCAAAAGGAAGGTGAGGAGGTGAGAGATGCCTCTGTGACACCTATTTTCTTGATTCTTCTTTCTTGTCATCACAGTCTTGCTCCTGAAAGATATAGCAAGCTACTAGCACTTCATTACATAGTGACTTTTTAACCTCCCTCACCTTCCTACTGGGGCTAGGTAATCAATTATTTTATAAAGAAAATGGGGTGTTTTTTTCAAAAGCTGTGTTTTATTTTCATTTATAATTAACTCCACATGAGTCTTCAATTTTGACTCTTGAATTGGACACACATGCACACTGACTTGCATGTAAGAGATATGTGACAGCAGTCACATGATGTTTCCATACCATAATTATTCTGTGAATCAGGTCCAGAGTCCTTGAGAGATCTGGAAGACCTACAGAAAGCTGGTTTGAGTTTACCTATGGGGGACAGAACTCGGCTCAGATTTTTGTCATTGATAAATCTTCTTTTAATTTTTTATTTTAAAGGAAAGGAAATAACTTTAACAACTTCTTGTCTTTGTATCTTTGCATTAGAGAGCAGTTTCTTAAAACAGCAGAGCTGTAAAAGGAACACTGTCAGCTGGAAATCTGGTCCATAAGAAAGTTTTTCCCTGAGTAGTTCTTGCATCTTCCCCTGAATGTTCTTGTTAACTTTTGTGGTTTAACAATCGTATTTCTCAGATTCTTAAATGCAGTAACTTACCTCGTACATAAGAAATCCATGTAAAGATAAGATAGGTTTGATTTATTTTCAGAGAGGAAATGATTATGCTGTTTTTACCAAGGTGCTATTGTTTGCAGAAAGTAAATGTATAAAGAACAAAGAAGTAGCTTCACTTCCTATCAGGTGACATGAATAGCTTATCTCTAAAAATGTTATTTAAGAAACCTAGACAGCTTTTTCATCTTTAGGTTGGTCCCTTAAAATGTTGTCATGGCTCCATAAGAAATCTATACTTTTATATACCTTGGGTAATAATTTTACAATCATAGTAGTAGATCCCAGAGAATTTTATAGGATAGAGAATGTCAAGACTATGACAGTAAAAAGCTGAAAATAAGGCTAGAGGAGATCAATCCAGGCAACTTTTCATTTGGCCAAAAATTAAGAAATATTATGGCTGCTCAACAGCCAGACCTTGTGGGAGCCTCAAGTAGGAGGTCCTTTCATTTTGATAAGTAGGTACCATCTTTGTAAAGGTATTATCCTTTCAGCTTATGTATAAATTCAGGTACATTTCTTTAGACGTGTAAGAACCGGTGCTTGCATGAATGCACATATGAAGCCTTGGTTCCATAGCTTCGTATCAATGGTAACTGCCATATTGTGAACCAACAAGCCCTCTCTGCCAGATCTTCGAGTCTCATTGTTTCTGCTGTGCAGCCCTGGCGTTCTGGAGGCGAACCGGAGCACGGCACGCTGTCGGACAACTACATCAGCAAATCAGTGACTAATAAAGACAGGCAGCAACAGCAGCAGCAGTGTTGGCCTTCTCCACAGCAGGGTACCACAGATGTTTCAGATAACAAAGTGAACTTCGTTGACAGAACATGTGTGTAATATATAAAATAATGGGAACTGAAAGGGGGGGTGGGGGCAAGGCCACTCCAATCCACCCATGTAAAAATGTTTTTTATTTATAAGTGAGCAGCTGAATACAAATGTCTGCTTACATAGAAATAAAAAATAGCAGACTGATGTGAGTGAGGGACTTTGTATCGTTTCTAGTAAAATAGACTGTGCATTGAAATTTTTTTTCTTGTCCCTAGGGTGGGTCCAGATATTCAGCTGGGGTAAATCCATGAAATTTTATTTTCTAGCAATTATGCTTTATCTCCTCTGAAGATCTGACTGTGCTGTGGTTGAGGGGAATCATGGTCAAAGTTTCCCGTGCGACACTCTGGAAGGCTGAACAGTTTTTAGACAGTACCACCTCTACCAAACAGTTGCTGCACCGAGGAGTTTTGTAGGATCGACCTGGAGAAATGGGAATATGCAGTGATGACCCACAACTACCAGGAAAAAAACCAATCAGCAGTTTTCAAGTAAGATAATTAGCTCGGAACTGGAGGAATTGCAGCAGAAATCCCTGTTTTTGTGATATAATAGGCTTACCCTCGACTGTTTAAGTGTCCCAAAGTAATAAGATCAGCCTCATAGCAGAGGCATCCTTGGGTGAAGGAGACTTTCATAGTCTTTTCCTGCACCAGTCCCAAGGGCGTGAACAAGGAGCATGAATGGGGCACCCTAGAAATTGCCAGGCCACCCATGGCCACTGGTATGTGGTGAATGCCACCACACTGTAAGGGTCCCATATGACTTGGTGTGTGGCTAGCTGAACATGGGTTTGCAAACAGGATCAGAAGGGCCAGAATGCCTGCTTGTCCCCCATGTGCTTTCTCCAGGCTTGTGCTCTACCACCAGCACTTGTATGCCACAAATGACAGCTGCCCAGGAGTGTGCAATTTGTTAGTCTGTTTTGGAAGAATAATAGACAATAGGATTCAGCATGATGGGACAGGAAACTCCCATCAGAGGCTAATAAATGTTTCCTTGTAAAATGGGGAGATGCTTATGTGAGTCCACATATAAAGTGAAAGTAAGACAGCCCCTGGAGGAATTACTGAGGTAATAAATGTACTTACTAGGGCAGTGTGTGCCAGAGTGAGACAGAAATGGGCTAAGACCAGAAGAAAATTAGAACCTCAAGTGCAAGCTGAAGCTCAGTGGTCAGAGGAAATTCGACCCTTTCCTCTGAGAAAAGAATATCTGCTGGTGGCTGACTGACTTGATTATCTGGGATTGGCGTGGCCAATGAAAAGAACAACAGTGTATGATTTCTGCCATCTGTCCTGTTTTAAGTAGTAAGACATGAACACAGAATATGGTAACCAGCTGAAGGAGGATTTGGCTCTCTAGACACATTTTTATGTACAGATTGTGCTGTTGCAACTACACCACTGCAATGGGTCAGGGTCTGTTTGGATATCACATTATTGTGGCGTACAACTCAAAGTTGCAAGGTGGCTGAGGTCCTTTGAGACTGGCTATGGGATATGTTGTTTGGCCCAGCACTATACTCCTCTGCCTAGACTCCTGTAATTTTTTTTCTTGTTCAGAAGAGAGTCATCTAAATTGTGAGAATTGAGGGCATGCTTACAGTCATAGTGAAAACAACATGACATCAGAGATGAATTATCTATAGTAGACATTTCTGAAGGTGAAATATAACTACAGGCTAGGTAAATTGTTCTTAAAAACTTGTGGTTGTGTATGTGTTGTGCTTTCTCTATCAAGATTTGTATTTTCAGTGATTCACTAAAGCAAGGTGTGTAGGAGCAGGAGTTCCAGACTGCATTATTTAACAGGAGAAAGTAAAGTAAATCCTGATTTATTTTTTTTAATATTTTTTTCCCTCTGAGCAGAGTTTTATAATTGAGATCCACCTTGAACATGCCAAGGTCAGAATTTGAGACACAGAATGTGCTCATCAAGCTGCCCAACAAGATACCTTTATTCAGCCAAATTGGAAAACTTGTGTGTAACTCAAAAGATCAGAATAGAGTCCTTATTGAGCAAGGTTAGGAGGGATAGAAACAATCGGCTTATATAGAGTATTTTTACTTCATAGGAATGTAGTTCTGATTGCTGAAAATGTATCCTTTGCAAAAAGTACAAGCATAATCCTATGCCTACTTTGCCCTTTGAGTAAAAGTATGCGTAATAGCAATTTCAGAGGGAGGAAAAAAAAGTCTATTTAAAGCCTGTTGAGCAGAATATCCACTTATAGAGGGAAACTATAAGTGAATGATAATGGAGTTCTGTTTTGTAAAATGTATAGGACAACTAATAGAATCAAGCTACTGTAATAGTGGATGATTGAATTACATTTAAGAGAGTACCTAAGTTATGACCTTTAAAAATAGTTTGAGCTGTCTGTTTTGTAAATTCTAGATCGCCTTCATACCAAAGTTTTTCAGAATCTCATGTCTCACTTTGTATTATGGTCAGAGGACCTTTTGTGCTATTGTACGTCAGTACTTTCACTAAAATATTTAAGTAGGCTAATTACCAAAAGAAAAAAATTCCTCTCTAGAGAAAATTATTATACCTGTTTATTAGTGTGGGAGTTCTTAATCTGGGAGTAAATTTTAAACAATAGTGATGAACAATGACCAGACCTAGGACCTTCTCAAAAAGAGGAAAGAAGCCCTATAAATACCAATTATAGAGTGGTTTTCTTCAAAACAGTAGTTTTTTTAAATGTAGAAGTTTGTCTGTACCTTCCACCAATCATTAGCATATTAGGTACAGGTACATAAAGTTTTATACTCCTATCATTTTCTCCCTTACCATTTATTTTTACTGTATCTGTTTGTTTTATTGCTGTGAAACTCTCTGATTCAGTATTGTGCAAAAGAAACCCCCACATTTACTGCACACTTTATAAAAACTGTTCTGTATTTTTACCAGTTTTTAAGGAGGTTGCTCTTATAGACCTTTGATGCTGATTTTATGTTGTAGTGTTCAGGAAAGTAAAGAGAACTTGAAAGCGATGTAGCATATTCCTTGTAGGAATCCCTCTCTAAAACTCTGTTAAGTTTTACATCATTCCTCAAAACATCCTACAATTTTGTTAGCTTTTGTGCCCGAGGGTTATGCCTGCTGTGGTGTCATTCACTGCTCATCTTAAAAGAAGGCAGAGAACAAAGGTGGAATAAGCTGCTAATCTTCTGGATCAGCCAGAGTTATTATTCAGTGGTATATGGGAATTTAAGGCACCAATCCTTAAGGGTGAGAGGTGCAGGAAAGGGGCTGTGAAGCTGCCAGAAGCAGTCACTTCCTTGCAGCATCCTGGCTGCCAGAATGCTGGCGCGTCATGCTGTCTTAAATGTGGCTTTTGCCTGCTGGGTGCAGTGGAGCTCTCTGTGGAGCATCGCATTTCCAGAGAGCTCCAAATGGAATTGGCTAGTTGAAGAATGTGATCATTTGATATATTTATTTTTTTAAAGATCAATTTGGAAATAAAGACCCTAGCGCTTTATAGTTCTTGCTTGTTCACTCTGAAAGCTCTGTGCTGTAGCTCTGTCCGAGTTCCTGTTGAGGTAACCTCAAAATTACTATGGCTACACAATTGGAGCCAAAGGAGCTGGACTGCATGTGTACAGCTAAGGAAGAGACAAGCAAAAGGCAGTGAGATTTCGGTGGTCAATCATACTTATGGTTCTGTACTTTATAACACAAAGTATAAATTGTATTGTTTTACAGAGAAGCTCCTTTATAGGTCAGTCCTTGTCTTAACCAGTCACTTGAAAGTGGCCCCACTTGACTCCCAATACAATTCACTTTGACCGTTACTTAAGGACTGTTTCTGCTACGTCTGTGGTGTTCACAGCTCCATATGGTGGTTGCTTAAGGCTGATCTAAGAGTAAACAAGAAGTACAGAGTTTCAGTCACACAAAGGTATGGGACTCAGTCTATGAAATTAAGAAATTAAATGTGAGGGAGGTACCCTGTCTTTATTTTACACCAAATATGTTAGGAATCGGACGTTAGACCTCACTTTTTTTGTCATTCTTGTCATGCCTTTTCCAAAGTAACACTTTTTTGAAGGGTGTTTTTTGCAATTTTATTGCTGCTTTTCTGAAAATGAAATTACTGCACTATCCTTTACGTTCAGTACTTGTGGAAAGAGTCTGGCTTTGCCCCAAACTGCTTACAGTCTGGACGGTTTTATAGTGAATATCTTTGGAGCAGTGAGGAACATTTCTGTGAGGATGAGGGGGAATGTCAGGCTAAAGCACCATAAATAATTTATAGTCCCCAGATAATTGTCCTGTGAAAGTTTCCAGTGCTTCCAGTTTCTTCCTACCCACCCCTATTTTCAGCCATCAGTTACAGAATCTTGACTTAATATTGTTAATTGCATAGTAAACAGAACAATATTGTTTGCCCCAAGACAGATTACCATTTCTCATTACAGAATTCTCATAGACCACAAATCATTGATACCATCTCTACCAGTTATAATAAAGTTTATCTTCAATCTGATAAAAGAGCATGTACTGAATAATAACTGTTGCTTTTATTGTAGCTGGTTTAAAAGCATGCTTTTTAAAAAGCTGGGTAGGTCATTGAGGCTACAATTCTGCATTTGCCCTAGCAAAGACAGTCGAGAGCTGTGGACATAAATGGTCAGATTTCCAAGCACAACTGTAGGTGTAGTGTGTGTGGTTCCACTTGACAACTGATGAACCTCTTATTATTACCACAGCCAGCTAAAACTGTCAGTCTCACTTTTTGTGAATTTAGCTGTGTTTATACTTGAACCTGTTGTTCAGTGTTATGTATTTGCATCTTTCGCTTATTCATAGAGCACTAAAGTGCATTTAGATGCTATAAAAAGATTGTTCTCTTCAGTACAAATTGCAGAGAACCTCAGTGGTCTGAAGGTTTCTGCCTTGGTCCCCAGGATGAGTAGTTATACCTGCAACACTGCAAGTGCAGACACTAAGTCCTGGCTGAAAACTACCTGAAAAATGTCTCATTTTACTAGTCTCCCACCACTACATATGCGTGCTCACAGATGAAGGAAATATAATTTAGACAAAACCCACCAGAATCCATAAAGCAAATACTGTGGCAGAAATACGGATATTATAATTCTTTTCAACTATTTTGCACAAAGTGGAAGTCTTCCAGTAGTGCGTTTCTAATCTTTCCTAGTGAATTTAGATATGCTTTGGGGGAAGGGGTTAATATTTTAGTCCTAAATGTTTTAATGTCATATACACTAAGATGGAAGCATTTGCGTCGTTGCATGTCATTAAGAACAAGATTGGCTGAAATGTTATCTGTCACAGCTGAATTTTGCATTTTGCTCCCTGTTTCCATTAAGATCAGGCTCAGCCAGTGAGTTCAGCCCTAAATACAGACTTTCTCAGCTCTAGCTCTGCACCTGATTCACGGCAGCACTAGTTTGGAGAAAAGTCCTAAAATCTGGAGCCAGCTTTAAAAGTTCAAGGATTTTATAAGAGAACTGAAAATACTGTGTAAGTCCATCAGGGTTGGATCGGGGTGTGTGAAGTTGTGATTGAATCAGGTTCTAGTGTAATTCTGTGGGGAAACAAGGATTCAGCAGGATTCTTTCAGAGTTGAACCCCAAACTCATTAAAATATTACAATAAAGTAATTAATGCACATGGCCACTAGACACTCTTAAAATGTAAATTTCACAGCTGTAAGGAATTAGATTTGTTTAAAAATAACAGAAGGCTCAAGTACAAATTAGGGAGTAAAAGCCTATAAAATTTCAAACTTGGTTTTAAGGCACAGCCTTTTTTTTTTTTTTACTAGATCGTTTACTTTAGGTTCCTTGTCTGTCTTTTGCATCTGAAGTAGTAGTCAGGCATCAGTGAGGAACTTAGTTGGGAAGTTTTCTTATTGGAAGGTCAGACTTGCAGAACAAGACGGATTTTACAACAAGCCTGTTGTAAAAACTGCAAAGAAACCAAGCGACTCACCATCTTGTGTTGAGGAGGTGCCAGGCTTGCAGCTATAGGCCCAATATTGTGAAGTTCATTGAATGCCAGTTGGAGTTGTTTGTACAGCTGGGACAACAGGTACTTCTCAGCTGACACCCATGTATTAACAGCTCTTGGGATCTCTGCTTTTTCACTGTACGTATGTTTTGGTGCATATGCTTGTGCCAAAAAGTTGTACCACTTTTTATACAACTGGTCAGTTTGAGTAGTTCCTAGAAGTTAATGTCCCTAACTCGGTTTGTGTCACAGAGGCTAAGAAAAGAAAAGCCACTGCAAAGTTCAGGAGCAATGGAGCCAACTAGACTTTTTTTGCAAGGGATGTAAGGTATATTGTTTCAATGTAGAGGACTAATTCCAGATTCTTCAGCACTTTCCCACTCGTCAGTGTTTACAAACATGGGCCTGACTGTAATACAGAGAAGACTTCGAATAACTAATGTCCAGCAGTGTGTTTCAATCCATTTACATTTGAAACAGCACTGAAATATAGAGCTCTACAATGGTTTCTTGGCACACCAACTTTGGCAGAGTACTGAAATGGCTGAAAAAAGGAGTTCTGGTCAGCCTATGCTCCAGATGAATCCTGTTGGAGATCCGTTGCTGAATGTACGCTACATGCCTAACTGTTAAAAAGTTCAGATTATGACCCCTCTAATGTTATTTTAATGCTAGTTTTTAAAATGTAATTATAAATCAAATTATATTTGAGATATGAAGCTGACAGTAGTGAGCTGGAACACTCCTAAGAGCTGCTTTAAAAATAACTCCTCTGAAACTTTATTAGTGACTTCAGAAAGAGAAGTGCAAGTGGACTGGCCAGATTAATCCGTGCTGTTTCTAGCTGAGATAGGACAACTTGCAAAGTGTCAGTTGTTTCCTGGTTTACAGAGACATAACACAGGATCTTTCATCTTTACCTGAAAAATTAATTTCCAAAGTTTTGAGTTTCTTTCCTTAAGCTTAAGCAGAAGGCATGAGCTCATTTAAATTGTATTTCCTCCTTTCTTTTCTCATTCTTTATCATAACAAATTTCTCTAAATATTAAGATTTCTAAACACTGAACAGCAACCATAAAACAACTAAGCTGAGAAAAGGCCATCATTGCAAAATTTTTTGGCAACTTGAACAATCACAGGAAAAAAATGCACTTAGTGACTGTCATTGTGTTGGTCAATGATATCTGCTCACCTGGGTGAAGGTATGTATATATTTGAAAAAAAGTGCTGGAAAAGAGACCAGAAAAATGTAGCTGAGAGGATGTAGGCATTTAGCAGGGTTGAAATGTTCTGTTCAAATGACATCTACAATGGTTTTGGTAATTTCGCTTTTTAATTTGTTTAATTTTACTAAATGTAAATATTTGTATTGGATACTCCTGTAACTTGACTAAAAGTGAACTTGTTGCAAAGACAGTGCAGTAGAAGCTATAGAATTCAAGTTTCCATTTATATAGATATAGTTTAAGGGGGAGGAAGAGGGAAGAATCACTGGATAGGTAGATCTGAACAAACAATTCATAATGACTCCTTAGGTACTTCTTGGAGTTTTTCTTTTGTGAATGTGGGAAGTATTCATTCAGTGGTTACTTACAGAGTGAATAAATACATTTTTAAAAAAATCTTTTTTGTAGAGTTTTTCATTTAGACTATTTATAAATTTTATAGTCATAGCTGGTTACCTAAATTATGTTATTTCTTCTGTTTTGTGATTGCACGAGTTGCATATTTACTTGATTCAATACACATTACAAATTGTACGCAACACCGCTGAACATACATCTCAGAATTTTTGTTTGGTTGCTCAGTTATACAAATCAGCCAGTTAGAAGAGGGAGGGGACATACCACATGATTTACTTAAGCAGCTAATACTTTATTTGAAATTATATATCCAGAAGTATACATTTTGACCACAGTGTGTAGATTATATAAATTGGGTAGTATTATTTCTGTTCCCTGATGAATGGTTGATGCTGTTACATCTACAGAATGAATGTCAAATTCAAACTTTAATTTGAAATCTGAAGTCAAAAGAATATTTAAGCATTCATTCTAGATGTTGACTGTGAGGACGTGCTAATATTGGTACAGCAGATGTGCTTCAAATTTTGCAGACAAAACTAGAAAGTAGTTAGATGTTCCTAATACTGTTACCTCAGAATTTTAGTTTGAATTACAGTGTTTTGTACTGTTTACTCAGCTCTCATTTCTACCCTGTTTTGCAGATGGAGGAACTGAGGTAAAGAGGTTAAAGGATTTCTTCTGTGCCACAGAGTGTGTTGATGTCTGTTTCCCACTCTCTAGACATGTACACAGACTACTAGACTTCACGGCTCTGGTTGCAACAGGTACGAAAGATTGTATGTACAAGGGATCTAGTGACTCCAGAATACCTAAATGTAAGATTTCTATTCCAGATGAATCCCTGAAAAATCATGTGAAAGCAGGCTATTCCCTGTGGCAGACATAGAAAAATTATGGACATAATGGTGTGTCAACTAATAGCTAAAACATACCTGTATGTTAAACAAACACTTTTTTTTCCTGACAGTTGTTAAAAGAGCTGATGTGGTGGGTTGAAGGCTTTTTTTTTTTAACCCTCAAATAATATTCTTCAAGGAAAGACACAAAATACCTGTGACTTAAGATTATTTTTTTATTGGAAAGACTATGGTGACAGAGGAGAATATGAATGTGACAGAATACGTTTAGACTGTTCAGAATTGTGTAGGCTGTGTTTATAATGCAGTGACTGCAACTCTTACAGACATAGTCATTTAGAAAGCCTCAGAGTTCAGTACCATTGTAGCACACAGTACTTGGCTCTCCAGTTTCTTAGAAAGCTTTTGGCATCTGAGCTAGCCAGTTTAAAGCATTCAGGAGTTGCAGTTGCCCCTGGGAGTGCAGTGTAGACATACACAAAAATTTCACTCTGTAACACTGAAAACATAAACTTTCCTGGTTAAGATTTGCATGAGTAAGGATTATCAGATTTTACTCTGTGTGAGTAGAGGAC
>VWZO01010557.1:775690-778190 GCA_013396975.1 Bucco capensis | reverse complement strand
AAATCATTAGTATATTTGGATCAGATGTGCTGATGGATGATTTTTATGTGTACATTAAAGTTTTGTAAAGCGAATTGTCCTTGAAAAACCTAGAAACAGATTTCAATTTAAAGTCAAAACGACCCATTACATCTACTCTTTGTGTTTTCCTATAGCGATGTGATGAATTATTTCAGTTTTATCTTCTATACCTGCAATTGATTTACTATTGATGGGTTGAAATTTATCATTTTAAATGTGTGAATCACAGCTACATAGCTAGAAACTGTTCGCTTTTACAGAAATTGTTTGCCTGTAGAATGCAGTATCTGATACTAAGCATAATCAAATTACTATACCACATTATTTTTCTTCAAAAAACTTCTAGATCTTAAATTGAATCATTTTAGTACATGCATAAAATAATACTTTTACATCAAAATCATATCATAGACTTAGGGAAATCATACATAGAAACAAATATGTGAACTGGCTTTGCATTGTATTGTGCTGTTGAACCAGTTAGAAATAGTGATGCAAACTGTGATTGTCTTTCATGTTGAATAGTGTCTTTCTCCAAACCTGGTCTCATTAAAGACAAGGTGGTGATCAGGATTTGACAGATGTCTGAATCCAACCTGGCTAATTTTCTAAACGTGTGGTTGCTTAGTAGGGAAGCCCCACTCTGTACCCTTAGGGTGGGAGTCTGTGTTTTTACAAGCAGAAGTAAGTAGAATTGGCCCAGAGACTGTTTTCGAAGAGTGAGATGGACATATTTTACTTTCTAGCCCCATATCTGTAAAATATACAAAATAAGATGTTTCATAGGTCAAGCTTCAAAAACAGACGTGATATAAACAGGACAAAAATTTAAGTCACCGTTAAAATACAAATAAACCCCCTATGCTTATCAGCAGCAAAGTTTTTATTAGTTTTAACAGGGGCAATAGGTATAAGAGCATCTGTGCAGAAGAATCTTCATATCTCTGTACTCATATTGACTTCATTAACAATCAGAGACCTCATGGAATTTTATCATACCTTTTCTGTAACATTCACAAAGTCACCATTGCACACAAGAAGAAACCACCTTTGCTCAAAAGCCTTCATATAGCATTAACTCAATCCTGCACTGTATAAAGTTTTAGATGTTCTGCTTTTTAACTTCTCCACTAGTTACCTAGCTTCTTGGAGCATTATGGAGGATTTAGAGGTGAGAGTGACAATCTTGTGTTCAAGTTGTGTAGATTTCTGTGAGAAGTAGGTTGCACAGAAATGGCTGCAGAAGTCAAGACTGATGAAGCTAATAGAGGGAGTGAAAATGGCTGTCAGACAAATAACTAAGGATCTGGGAATTTACTGGCGGGCAAAGACAAGAAAGCTTGAACATGGCAGAGCTGAAGAGGGAAGAACTGATAAGAGGCAGGGGTTGACAAGTTTCTGGTATTGACAGGAAACATGATCTGCATAGCTGTATCTGTGACTAATTCGGAACTGGCAGGACATTCTTTAGATGATTACATCTATCAAACTCCTCTTTAAAGAAAGAGTAAATATTTTACTGAAATAGAGGGAAAAAGACTTAAAGCTGTTTTAATAAACTATTAGAAAACTATTTTGAAGCCAACAACTTCGAAGGCAGTGACTTCTCATGCCTAGAAACTCAGTTCTAGGAAGGGAGCCACTGGTAATGGAGGCAAATAGTACGTGGGAGGCTGCGGCTTGTACTTTAAATACCTTGCAAGATAACATCTAGGTAGACTATGCACTTCTAATTCACATCGAATTAATAGGGCATAGAGGAAAAAGGCATCTCCCACACAGATTACAGAAGCAAGGAAACATCATATCAATTGTTCTTTGGACTGCTTGGTTTTATGCACCATTTTTTGTAGAGATGACTGTGCTGGAGCCATCACTCTTCCTGCAATTGGCCTAACTATCTGAGACAAAGTTTAAATACATTAACTTGGGTACTACTGACAAATATGGTATCCTGGAAGTCACTGTGTGGCATTTATCTTGTTGAGATCCACACTGCTACAAGTGCCTTAGCTAGCTATTTATTTCAGAGCAGTTGAGATACTCTTGGTAGAAAGTCTAGAGTTAGAAGCAATTGTGAAGTCTCAGTTGGCACAGATTAGTCCCAGGATTTAGGACTAGCAAAGTGACTTAAGCACTAAATCCCTGCCTTTCCCCTCTAGCCTTGTTCCAAGCTTAGCTGATTACAGGACCAAACTTGGAGATTTCCAGCTAATGAAGATGATACACAAGGAAGCAGTTTGTATGGTTTGATAGATATTGATGAAATGAAAGGTAAGAATTTTATTTACAAAGAGGAATTACATGCCATCATTCTAGCTACTAATATTGCCCTTATAAACGAAAACTACGAAGTTTTTCAGCTCTATAGGTTGAGGCTGTTAGTGGTAACAGGACAGCTAAAGGCTTTCTAGGCCAAAATAAATACTGAAGTTTCAGGAAAGCAGTGCTAATTCCTACTGTTCCTGTGTAGCTGATG
>VWZO01010557.1:718190-770690 GCA_013396975.1 Bucco capensis | reverse complement strand
CATCAGGACTACACTGGTAACAATTACAGTGGTAAGACATAACTACATTGTGTTTTGAGGGCAGTATTTTAATAAGGTAGGTGTTTAGTTCCCTGCAGCATATAAAATTGGTGATTTTGACTGCAGAGCTGCTTGGACTGGAAATCACAACAGTTGCCAGTAAGGTTTAGAAAGTGTGTGCCAGGCAGGGGAATCACTGTTCAATGTATTTACCCTCTGGGGAGGTAAAACACAGATGGGGGAGTTAGGAGTCTTCTAACATTTAGCTGATACATTAGTGGGTAGCAATTCTGCTCCAGGGATGTTCAAAGTAGTTCATCTACCAGTTGGGAATCATTATGGGCACTAGAACTGAGGATTAGATATGATAGAACAATAAGGGATCATGGAAGCACTGCTATTCTTCCCCCCTCCCACAGACAAATGTTTCATAATCTGTTACCTTTTTACAGCTATATCTTTCTTAAGAAAACAGTCATTCTGGATTAATCACATTTTCAATGTACATACTAAAGCACCTATCTTGAGGTAGGATTCGACTGTCATAGACAAATATTACCTGGTAATATGTATTATGACTGAAATTATGTAAAATATATCTTCTCTACATAAAAAGTAGTATTGTTACTGTATATATTCTTACCAGTTAGTTAATGTGACAAAAGCTTGCTAAAGAATTTGCATTTGTATTTCTGTACTGGGTAAGCAACTGCAACATTAGATCTGTGGGACTGTTTTTATGCTATGAGAGACAAGGCTATGCTTTAAAACTGTACATTTATGTTGGAGGAAGATTGATCAGACTTTGAGGAAAGGAAGATCATGGTCAAAAATCAGGAGAAAGCAACTCAGTTTCTGTTGAGCTATGCTCAGTTATTATCATCTGATTATTTATACCCTAGCAATCTCACCTGGATGTACATTATATTTTTGCTGGGTTTTTTCTATAGTCTTGAAGTTAACACATTTTCCAAAATGTACAAACAAACAGCTAATTTCATTGCACTGTTGTCTGCATGCAGTAAAATAAAATATGATTAGCGACTTGAAAACGTGTAACTTTTCAATCAGTAGTTAATTCAGTCCCAGAACCATATTCATATAGGTTTGAAACAAAATTGACCTTCTTGTTTATGTAATCTGTACATACAATAAGTCCCTGATTCAGTAACAAGCTACTCAACAATGTAGATTTTGTAAGACCCAGGAAAAGAAGCAAAAATCTGAACAGACCCATCACCTGTGCACTGCTATTGCTCTGAAGTTTCTCTGTTTGGATGAGGCAAAATTAGTATAGGAGACAAATTCCCCAGGTTATATGAAAGGCAGAATTCTCATGGTCAATTTTGGAGCAGCTGAATAGAATACTGTGGGGCTGGGGAGGGGTAGAACTCATGGCTGTCTGGCATCATTCCCCATGGCTACTGTTTTCTTTTGAGTTTTGGAAGTAAGTTTGGGGGCTTTACCCCATACCCTAGAAAAAACACTAGAAGATATATATGACAGTGGGGACCCTCTGGGCTCTGCACCTGCTGATGTATAAGAAACATGCACATCACAGGATTCCACTTTGCATGGTAGATGTGCACCTTTTTATTCCCTGCCTTTCATAGCTGCAGCTGAAGGCAACTGAATTATGGCTATTTTTCTGTCAGAAGAATGCCAGTGGCAGAAATGGAGTAGGATTTATCTTTAGTGTAGAAGAGCCCTGCCTGAAGGCCCAGTCAGGGTATGTGCTGGATAGCCACAGCTCTCACTGATAGCTGAGTGAGCTAAAGTTGTTCTGCATCTCACAGAGCTGTCTTCATTATGAAGAAGCTGTTGGCTTTGCTGTGAAGTTTTTGAGGCTGTTCTGGTGCATGTTGAATACTTACTTCTACCTTCAATCTGGAAATGTTTGGTGACAGAGTGAAACAACTAGAAAACCATGGGTATAAGTTTATCTGTGGTTGCAATTTTATTGTACGTGCATATGCATTTTATTTTGGTAACATTTTGGAATTTTCTGCTCTCTGTTTCACAAAAAACCTTTTTTATCTTCAACTTAGTATATCTTTCTTTACTTAACTATGTAGTAGGAAGCTGAATTTCACTCTCGAGAAATGTCTCCAGCTAATGAAAATACTGTTGCTATATTCATTCAGAATTTACTGCATGTTAGTGAGGGATGTGCCATTAACAAACACACTAGCTTGCACACCTGCATTTTCATTGCATGTGCATGGGGGAAGAGAAGCAAGTGGTTCACTCTTCCAAGGTGACAGCACTGTAAATCAGGGCAGTGGTGTCTTGTTGAATCTGCACCCAGATGGAAATGGACTTGAAACAATAGTGCTGACAGAGGTGTGAATCCTCTCACCTCATCTTAATGGGGTGTTAAATTAAAAACTTAGTTATGACCATATAAACACTGTTGTTAAGACAGTTGTCCACAGCACACAAACCTAACATGAGTCATTGAACACATACATTTTACAGTATATTAAAATATTTATATTGTTAATGTGTAATATAATAAAGCCTACTGGATTTATTTCTAAAATTTGGAAATGCGTTCTGTCTTTTAAATTACTACTTAAGTGTTTGGTTTATTGATGTGTGGTGTCATTTATAAATTCACAGCCATCATATAAGGCTTATTTAGATTGAGCATGATTTCTGTTCTTCAGAAATGCATGTGAAGTACATTAGAATTTTATTCTATTTTAAATAATCAGGTTTTGAGTATGTGTATATCTTGCAATGTACTGCTAAACTGATCCTGAACAGGATAGCTCCAGGACCTTTGCATGATTTGGAGTGGTAGGTTTTGCCCCATGTACCACACTAATTGTCCTGGTTTGACCGGAAGCTAGGGTCAAAAGAACAATCTTTTGAGAGGATTTTGTTCCATTCCCAAGTATGTCCCAAACACGAAGCATCCATGTAAGAATGGCTTCATCCTTTTTTCGGGTAAGCTCCTTCTAAGAATAATTAAGAGTGTTATCACAAAAGGCAGACTTTTCACAAAAAAGAGGAATAAAAAAAACAAAGGGAGCACCTGTGTCTTCTGAGGTGCACATATGGAGCTAAGGTGCATCAGATACAACCTCACACTGGCAGGTCTGATACATCTCTTTGCAAAGCTGCTGTGCATGTGTGGTTGATACGTGAGCGTGCAGCAAATGCTTTGCATCCCAACTGAGCCTCAGTGCATGTGTGAGAGCTGTCTGTGAGTGCATAGTAAATCCACCATGTCTGGAATGCATCAGAGTTGCTGGACATGCTTAGATCACCTTCTTGTTGTGAGATTTGGATACTGGTAGATTGCTTCATTGGGTTTGGCAGGGTTAGGTCGTGTAACTAAGCAACCTAGCATGAACTGCTAATAAGACTGGTCCTATTTCTCTCCCCCAGGAGAAAGAGTGGGAGTTCTTTATCCTTTGGTAAAGCAAGTTTCTCAGATGGGGAGCATTGTTATTTTGCAGGAGTCTGTTGGGAAAATGTTTTCCATGTTCAGAACATGTCCATGAAAGGTCTATCGAGGTGATTCCCTTTTCTACTTGGACTGCTAGTTTTACAGAGAAGAGGAGAGTGACCTAGAAGGACAATTCGTATTTTTTTAACTGTTGCTCCATCAGAAACATGTTTCTGATCTTAGACTAGCACTTAAATTTGCCTGTCAGTCCATCAGGAACAGCCAAGGAGGAATATTAGCTTTGCATTAAGACACTTTGTGAAATTAGTTATTAGGGATCTTTACCTTTCCCATTAGACAGCACCTTTATGAGTTCAGACACAGCAGATATTTGCTTTAGTCTTAACAGGACCAGTATCAAATGAGTAACATCTCTTGATATATGATGGGCCTTCTTCAGGAAAAGGCCATTTTTTTTTTTTTTTTCAGAATAAAAATAGAAATCAGTGTGCCTTTGGAAATTCTGAAGTTGTGAAGAAGAAAACTGAGAAATATGCTTGACAAGTTTATATTTCCACAGTATGTATATTTAGGCTGCACTTTCATGTCTTAGAACTGATTTCTCTCCAAACCTTGTAAAGTCCCATACATCATTTAGTTTGTCTCTGAACTCTTAGGGTGAAGTTCATATCAGAATGAGTTCTGTCTAGCTCAGAGTGCTGGCACGAGGCCTGTGAGATCTCACTGCAGTTCTTCATTGTTCAGCTCAAGCTGGAAGTGCTGCATAGAGCCTTTGAGGGCTCCCTGAATTTTCTCCAGAGCCTACTCACCACCTTCTCTTAATAGTGAGTAAAATACAGAGTCTGTTTTAATTTCGAAAGTCTCTGAGCCAGCTTTGGAGTAGAAGAGTTATTTTCCTGTAGATTCAGGCTTGATTATGTTCATTTCAACGTACTTGCTTAATCCTACTCACCTGTAACTTGGAATTTTTGTATGTAATGGTATTTGTTTTTATTTCTGTAATCTCTGTATTGTTTGCACAACTGCTGTCAGACTCTTGCCTGAAAGTACTGCAGGATAATTGCAGAATGCCTGCATAAGTAGTTTTTTTATGAAATCAAGCCTTGTCTGCTTGTAAAATTATTTTTAGTCACTGCATAAATGGACTTCATTATATTTAGACTGCTACCAATTATTCACCTTTCCCATGAGCTAAGAAGGAAAAACACAACACAAACCCATTCAGTTGTAGCACTTTTGGAACAACATTGTCATTATTTTATTTTGCAAAATCACATTTTTGGAGCCTTGGCATTAGTTGTTAACATTGATACCTGTAGTTTAGTTGGTAGTCAAAAGAGTTTACCTAATTGATAATATGAGCTCAGGCATTGTGTTGGTGTTGATGTTGAGGCCCTGCAACTAATCTTTACTTGTGCAGTGCATTTCTTTCTACCACATTTCTGTGATATTAATGGTGTATGGTAGTGAAAGAAATGTGTTTTATTCTAGAGTCTAACCCTGCTGTTATCAAAGTAACTTCCAGCTTATTAGTGACAAAGGACTTTTATCCTTTGTGCTGCCCTATTCGCCAGTGCTTCCTGAATTAAACTGCTGTTTCCTGTTCTTTATATGCATGACCACATCTGGGTAGCTTGCTCACAGCCCTGCTGCTTAATAACAATCACCTTCCCTTTCAGTCTCTGTTGATTGTTTCTAATTCACTCTGACAGATAGTGCCTGACAACTTGCCTGCATTTCCCTCCCTCCGTGACCTGAAGTTACTCACAGCACTTATATAGTCTGTCATTTTTAATATTTGATTTCATTTTAAGTTATGTGTTTTACTGAGAAGATGAAACTGAAAAAAAAAAAGAAGGGGGGAGAAAGGCTAGTAATGGAACATAAATTTAACCCTTCTCACTATACAGAGCATGCCATGGAAAAGTCTTTCTGTGTACGTGCATATGTGGCAATCTTTGGCTCTATATAATAATGCTGTTGCTGTATTTTTTTGTGAGCATAAACCTTAATGCTATATTCTTTCAGTTAACTGGAGCTTGATCAGGTTTTATGTAAGAACTTTTGCCTTTTTTTTTTTATTTTTTATTTTTTTCAAATAGCTCATAGTCTTAGGGTTAGTATTGGGATGTGCAGGAAGAAATGAGTTCTCATAGTATTTGAATGATAGCTTCAACTAGACTGTCAAGATTTTTAATGTACCTTTTTTTTTTGCACTTGTGTTTTTATTTGTCAGTGAATAGAGATCACTCTGGCTCTCTAGGATAAGGCACTTAAGCCAGAATACAGCTGCTTTTCAATTGCCCTTCATTTTCTTAGATGAGAAGCCACAATATACCTATGTAGGTGGGTAAAACTTTTAAGATATGCCATCCGTTGTAGCTTTCTGTCTCATGGACAAGCATCTTACTCTTAGCTGTTACTGTAAAATGATGTTAGAGATACTAGGGAAAGCAAGGTAGGTTCCTCTTATGTATGCAAAATAAATGATGGATTCCTGATTTTCAGGCTTACTCCTCCACTATTTTGGCTTTATGGCATACATCTTAAAGTCAGCACCTTATTTGGCCATTGGCATGTACACACATACATTAGATAGTGCGTCTTTCCTGAAAGAGTACTGACTACAGGCCATGCTTGCTGTACTGAGTATCAAACCCATGTTGATTCCATGGAAAAAATAAAAAAGAAAGGTTCTAAAATTTCCAGCTGTTGGGATTGTTGTCTGATATGACTGTCGTGAGGTGGTGGATGTTTGCAGGGAGTTAGTTCTCTGTTTACTCATTCAGGAGACAGCAATGGAGATACCAGGAGCAGCAAGAATTAGTTGTTACTCCAGTATGGAAGCTGTCTAACCACAGTTTCTAGTTAATTTTGTTCAGTGCCCACATTTCTTTGGAAGTTCAGTCAGCCCTGCATCTTAATTATGAGACAAAGGTGACTAAATTTGTATGATTTGTAAATGTCATTGCCTACTCAAGGGAGGAGTGATGTTGGTTTCTGAATTTGCTTGAAGATTTGATTCCAATCTTTTCTGTAGTCCATGGATTACCAAAACACTGATTTTCAGCCTGTAATTAAAATCAAATCAGATTATATAGGAATTCCAAGTCTTTGCAAAATATTTTAGACTCATTGATCTGAGAAGTATAAAAACTTTCTAAGCAGGGCTCCTGGTGGTCTTTATATGGTTGTTACTGGCAGGCTGCTTCTGGGATGGGTTGTGATAGTCAAATTAATTTAAAAATCTGAGAATATATTTTCCTGTTAAATACTGGATGCTTTGTTGTGTAGAAGTTGATGGCAAAACTGTCATTGACTTCAGTGGCAAAGATCCTAAAAGACCTGAAATTATGTGAGTTTGGGGAGTAATTTATTTTGTTCACAAATTGTCTGAGAGCAGATAGGCATTTTCTCATGTTGCTTTGTTACTCAAAATTATTTGCAGTGTTCTTCATGGAGCAGTGCTTGGGCTGCTGATTGTTTGCATTGTAAACAATTTGTTGTAAATATTCACCATGCTGATTAGTTGCAGAAGTCACATGCTGCTGTTTATGTTTCCTCATTGGCTAATAGATGTAACTGGAAGCAGATGCCTATCCTAATGCTCTCTAAAAGAAAAATCTATACTAAATAGACTAAAAACTCAGCTCCTCCTTGGGGTTTTGCTTTATTAGCAACAAAACCCAGTAACATAACAGTCAGGTCATACCTTCTTGGGTGCTTCTGAGTTTGCTCCCCTGGGTTGCATGATGCACTCACTGGATGAGGTCCTGGCGCTGTTGAGTGTGATGGCAGTGCTCCTGTTGACTTCAGGAGGAGACAAATTCTCTGCCAAGGCATTACAGTCTCCTTACACCACTGGGATAATGATCTACCTGCTCTAGGCCCACACCACTGCCCACTTAACCATTTCCAGCAAGTGCTCTGCTTGCTGCCAGGTAGGATTTAAGAGGGAGTCACAGCCAGCCTCTCAGACCAGCCAAGCCATTAGGAATTACACTGTTTCAGTGGTACAGTCCAATATACAGCTCAGGGTTACTCTGAGAAGTCTTTGAAGCTTGAAGCTCCTTTTTCATAGAGGTTCCTGCTGGTGAAGCTAGTTTGCTGGAGTACTCAAAAGATGAAATGCAAAAGGGCAGAAAAAATATATAGCAAAAAACCATTTGCAACCTCAATGAATGTATTTGAGAAATGGTTCTGAATGATTCTGGTTGTTCTTCTCTAAATTGAAGTAAAACTTTTGTTTAAGTTTCCCTCAATGTAGTTTCTTTCCTGGGTCTGATAGCATCACTGTCTTTTTTCCTAGACTATTTGTGTGGAAGGGGGAACTAGATGGAATAAAGCTTAGATTATTGTTGCTCCATTTCACTCTGGTAGAAGTGCTACTGGGGGGAACACAGGACCCTGGCTATCCGTATTCCGTTAGGTTTGTATTTAATTATGGTTCATCCTTTTTCTCCAGGCACTCTCCAGCTTCCTGGACCACACACTACAATGTTTAGCTGGTGACTGTTTTTTTTTCAGTCCTGCTGAGCACCCTTCATTCCACCTAAAGTGAATAGGAATTGCTGAAGCTCAGCACTCTCTAAATAAAGGCCTCTATTATCAATGTCACTGTTTGAGATAATGACTTGCGCCATGCATAAAGAGTGAAGTCACTGTGCTTTTTTTAATTCCTTCATATGAGATTTTGCTACTTTATACTTTTCTCTACTGCTCAATGGTCTAGCTAGATAGCATGGCTTTTGAAATAGGCCATGCCTTCTCTAATTAGGCACCATTGCAGTAACTGATTGATTCAGACAATTTTGTGTTCAAAGTTAATGAATGTTGGCTTTGATGAGCCTCTGATTGTGATTGGTAGCAGTAGTTTTATCCATGCTTTAGGCGAGTCACCCAAACCTCTTGGTTATACCAAATTGAGCTAACAGGCTTACAGAAGAAAAAAAAAAAAGAATCTACGAAGTGAGCTATTGTCAGAATGTGCAAGAAACCAGCCTACCTAATTCCTAAAAGACAAGCAAGGAAAGTATAGGAAACCCAAGTGTTTCATCTGAATCCTAGGGATGTGGTCAAAGGTGGTGCTGCAAAAACTTTGCATTCAGTGGGTTCAGTACAAGTGACTTCCTCTTGCAAAAGCCACTTGGCTTCTATCCTGGCTCTACTACCCCATTGCTGAGTGATGTTCTAGAAGGTGTCAAGCACAAGTAATCAGCCTGCCTTTAATGTTCTGTGCAGTTTCTAGATACAAGGGATGTATGTCTGTCCCACACCTCTCTGTGCTGCTTCTCTCTGTGATGCATGCTCGCTGTATCAGAGCTCACAGGGAAGAAACTGAACCTGTGCAACCTTTGTATGACTGGTGCTTTCCCTATAGAGTTTTTGATGAATTTGTGTTAGGTGATTATCCCCTCATGCATGTCTCAGAGAGGCAGGTAACTCCACATTGTCAGTTTTCCATCTGTAGCATGTGGATAATTATACTTTTCTGCCTCACATGGGTGTTGTGAGCACTAATTAGTTAATGTCTTTTCAGCACTTTTATCATGCAAATACTAAGCAGTTATTGCTATAATTATTATTTCTTATTATTTTGTTGTTTTTCAAATAAGGGATTTTGAGCAGTGAGTTATTTCTGAGTATTTGAAAGTATAACTTCATATACATTAAGTGACAGTGTTATGATAATGCCAGTTGGTTGCACTAAAAGGCTGGTGTGTGTTTATGCTTGGCAGTTCACAAAGCCACCCCAACTGAAGCAGCGTTGTCTTTAAAAATGTGCCTTTGAAGCAACAAGACCATACCACCAAACACAGAAATCCAGTGTCTGCAATATAATAAGGCATAACACGGTTTACATTAGTTGATTAATAGTGCATGCTTTGGGTGTGCTCTGAGCACTGGAAAAAACTCAGTTGGCTAGAGGGAATGTGGCTTTGGACATCAATGGCTGAACTACAGCTGTGTCAATTCAGCAATGCAGTATTCCTGAGTTTGTGCCAAAATCTCTGGACTTCTACAGAGCTTTAGGTTTTCTTGAACCCCCAATTTAAGTAAAAGTTAAAACAACCAACTAACCAAAAATAACCTCCAACCAACCCAAAACTGAAGCAAAACTTAACAAAGAAAAGATGAAGCCATCACATTTCCTGTGATTCAGTGTAGAAAGCATGTGTCTACTAAGGGTCATGCAGGGGATGGTGAGCCCAGTCAGAATAATGCTTTCTCAGCTGCAGAATCCAGCCCCAAGATGTCCTTGGCCTTGGGATTTTGTAAGGCCAAGGTAATGCCTTATGATCTATATGTGACATAACTTTTAAGTGTGGAAATCCTGGATTTTGCTCTAGGGAGCTGAAACACAACAGATTTTTTTTCTCCAAGGAAAATCCTGATGTGGGAAAGCTATGTCTTATGGATGGAGGACCTAGCTTCTGTATGAGGCTTCTTTTTTCCAGGCTGCTGTGAAAGCTTTTCCATAGTGTCTGAGGACAGTATAGAAGGATAATGTCATGAAGGATTCAATTTCCCAGGTGGAAAGCACAGACATGGGAATGAAATTCTTCTTATGTACAGCCACTTGGAATTGGATGCAGAACAAAGCAGATCTCTGGCAAGCATCTGAAGACCTATTGCTGATGGAGCACTGTAGGGGGAAGGAGTGGAGGCTGGCAGGTAAGCATGGGTGAGTTGGGAACTATAGGAAGCTGCAAATCAATAACTTCTGGTCCACCAAGATCAGGAAAAAGGAATGCAGCTCAAGCCTTAAGTCATCTTTTTCTTGGAGCCTCTTAAGGACCCGTGAAAACATGGTTGTAATTGGATTAGAGTTTGTGTGAAGGCACAAAGTCCCTGTGCAGATGTCCTTGACTTGCTATCTGCTTCACTTGTGGAGCAGCTACACATTTTCCTGGTGAAGAAAGGGCCAACATGCTAGGCTGCTGCTGGAGAGTGCAGTTTCCATTGGGACTCCTCTGTGCCACGTCACAGCCGGTTTCCTGCTCCATGACCCCACGTACAACAGAAGTGGCTGGCTTATCCCAGGCCAAACTGTGACAGCTCTATGTGGCATGTGATGGCACAGAGCAAGTGGACACAGGGGGCTCGGGCACGAGCGAGGCACGGAATTTTGGCGTCGATGTTTAGGAGACAGGAGGGCTGGGGCAGGGTTCAATACACTAGACTGTACAGGGCTGCCAGGTTGGTCCTCTCAGCAGAAAGCAATTGCTGCCCTGCTCAGTTCTTTCATTCCCAGGCCTTCCCATGGGATTTTCTGTGGGAAGTTACAAGCCCCTCCATACAATAAGCTGTCAGCCTTGTGACAGCTATATAGTGCCTGGACTGGTTTTTCGGCAAGTGAGGATTTTCAAGCTAAGTGTTTCTTACTGAGAATTGTCTGGGAGTGGCTATGAAAACAGAAGTACTGTTTCTTGGGGGATTATTTTGAAAATGTCTGTGTTTGTAGAGTGAAAAAGCTGCATATGATGTAGATAAATGATGTAGGAGAGTCTTGCAGCTCCTATGTAAACTGGCAAGGTTTTCTTGCAGAGTTGGAGCCACTGTTACAAAATTCTTAGGCTTTGGTAAATTTATCTCTAAAGCAATTTAAAATCTACAGTGAGGATGGGAATAATTTTAAATTAAATGCCTAATTAAATACAGAGAGGATATGTATTTTGGAAATGTGGCAATTCTTTCCTTGTAGTTGCCTGTGCTTACATACACACTGCAGTATTTTATGGTTTGCACCTGAAGTTACTTATGCACTGTGCCCAGCAGCAATACGGATATCCATTTATGTGACCTTGTAATCAGTTTATTAGTGTTTTAGAGCCTTGTTGCTGTTATTTTTATCAGCCTAAAGTACAAGAAGTTAATTTCAATAGAATTTCATAAACTTAGATTGAATGAAGTAGTTCACCGGAAGTTACGAGCAAATGGATACAGTCCAGACTTGGCAACTTTTATCCTATCTTCAAGGAAGTCATAAGCTCTAGTGTTTTGTTGGTTTGGGTTTTTTTTTCAAGTATTACTTTTATAGTGTGTTTTCAGAAAGACAAAGTTTATAGAGATGTAACATTTTAGTAAACCAACAGATACATCTTCAGGGGGAAAAAAATGGCTATATTTTAGAGCAAACAAGTCCTTTTTCTGGTGCCAAAATTTTCTCCCCTCCTCTCACAACAATATTGGCTGGTCTGGTAAAGGCTATTATATCTGTATAACACTTGTCATTCTTAGAATTGACTATCACAGCTCCAACAACATACCTATTACATAGTGTAAACAAGTTTATTTAATTGATGTCAGAATTAAATGCCTTTTTTTTTTTTAAATAAATGCATGAGTGGATTATCCAGAGAGAAATTTTTCAGTACCTACAATTGTAGCATGCAAAATTTATTAAGAGGCCATTGTCAGTACTTCATTTGTGACTGAGATTAGGTGTTGCTTTGTTGCGTTAAATAAGCATGAGTAAAAAGCCAACTTTCCAATGCATTCCCAACTGATAGGCTTAAGATATTGTGTGCCTGTATCATAAAATAGCAGATCATCCTATTGCAAAACAAAACAAAATGAAACTCCATTAATTAAGCTCTTTTTTACAGTTTCAGGAAGGGAAAAATCCCGTGGTGTCATCCATGAACATAGCTGAAGTAAAAGTGGCCCACTTTTAGTTTGAGCGAGAATCACCATAATAGACTCAGTTGCTATTATAGAAAGTTTATTATTATTGGTATATAAATTAGCTGGGGGCTTAAACACAGAGCAGCTGGGTAATTTAGCTAGCTCCTGGATCCAGTTAAAAAAAAAAAAATCTGTGTTCTGCCCACAGTAGGGGAATGGTTATAGCTGAGAAACTACTATATATTAGATTGTATCACACCTGTGGCATGTTCACTGTTATAAGCTGTGCAGGCTGTAGAAAACATTAAATCCTCTCATTACTGCCTTACATAAGACAGACACTTCAAGCAGTTCCACATTTATCTGAGATTACCAGTTAAACTCATTAAAAAGCAACTAGGGCTTGTTCACTCAATTGGATGTTTTCAGGATTTTGGTGTGCTTGTGATTAACAACAGTATGTCTTTGATTAGGGAGATGACATTTTTGGGAAGACTTTTTGATTTTTTTTGTTCACTGGGTAAAAGTCTGAGGTGGCAGGTATGTTGTTGGCTCTCACCCTTTGGTGATAAAGCTGAACTTGTGAAACTAGAGTTAGAATGTTTTTTGTTTTTTTTTTTTTTCCAAATGTGAGGAAGAAATACACCATTATCACTTTAGGTTCTGGCCAAGCTCAGGCTCTGACTGCAATTACAGGCAACTGATGGAATAAATTGTTGAGAAGCCTCTTTATCATTAATGTTTCTCTTTTTGTTTATACCAACAAAATGAGGGAAAGAAACTTTGACTTGTAACCACGTAAAAGTACATTGAACTTCCTACTGCCAGCGTCCGGGTTTTCTTTGGCCTTTTTTTTCCCCTTCAACTTATTTTACACTTTTCCACATCAACTTGCACACTTGTTGCTACTCACTAAATAAAATCGTAGGATTTTCTCTAAAGCTGTAAGTAGACTTAGCCCAGTGTGTAGTTTCACAGAAGTCAATGGGCCCATGTTGGTGGATTCCTCTGTTCAGAAACAGAAATGCTTTGGGGATCACAGCTGAGAGTCATGGGCAGGAACTATTTTCTGCTTTTGTATTAGGAAGTTATTGTTTCCTTAGCTGTAGTGCAGGGTCCCAGATCTGAATCTGGCCAACATCAGCTAAGATATTCAGGCAGGACTGTAATACAAATAAGAATAATAATGGTATTTAACATTGCTTTTTTCATAAATCACTCAAAGAAGTCAAAGCAGCAGGCATAACTAATATTACTTACAGTCAGATAGGGCTACATCTCTTTCATAAAAAGTGTCTTTCTGCAGTATTTAACCATTGTTGGCAACAATCATCAATATTAATCCTTAACAGCAACATGATAACCAAGCAAGCAGATAAAGTGGCTGTTAAAAAAGTAGGAAAAAAGGGAATAATAGGATTGTGGAATTTTAATATTCTCCAGCTATTTATTAAAAAGTGCTTATTTTGTATGTGTTTATTTCTAATAATCAACTGTAACATTACTTTGCAAAAAACTGTAATTGCTTCTTAATTTCAAATCTCAGTTCTTTTGTGTTGTATACAAAGGTAGGATATTTCTGTACTTATTGTTCACAGCACTCTGTGTAAAAAATCACGTTCATTTCAAGAAGCTGTTATGGTATTGATTCTGGTAAAGACTTCCATTAACTGACCAATCTAAATCTCATAAGTGATGTCAGGATAGTTATGCATTTGCTTGGTTCAAGTATTCAGCCATTATGTTAGAATGCAGGCAGTGTCTGAATATGGCTGTTAAATTATTTCTAAATACCGAACCAGAACAGCTTAACAGTTCTGCAGTTTGAGACTGACACAAAAATGACAATCTGCCACCTCTTTGTTTTTTAAATATTAACGTTGTATTGGGATAGTATTTTTGGAGTAAAAACCTGTGGCACGAGAGGATAAGTGACATAAACAAAGGCAGCTGGGCTGCATGAAATAATGGAACAATAAGGCCCTTACAGCCGTTCTCATCACTCCAGTATGTTAATTAGCATTCTGTTGTGGCCGCAACACTGAAAACATGTAATCTGTATTGGTGTACTGTACAGCTGTGAACACACATTCTTTTTTGTTAGTCCCTAGAGTTAGCCTTGCCATTGGCATATGTGTGTGGGCCAAAAGTCAAACCATCAGCACTAAAATACCACGCTATAGAAGCAAAGAGATTTTCTTGTATTTATTTCCATCATAACCTGTGATGTAATCTGGTTACTCTGCTTCTGTTTGTCTGCTCATTTTTTTAACCATTTTGCATGTGTGTGTATATATGTGTGTGTGTGTGTACATGCATGTGAGTGTTTGTGTGTATGCAAAGAAGTGTGTGTATCTAAGGCCAAGCTTGTAATCTGAAATAAGTGAGTTAGGGAGATAAAATACACTCTAAATAAATACAAGTGTTTTCCTCTATAGAATAGTTTAAAAAGTATGCCATGAGGAGCATTACAGCTATGTTTTCTTTTTCATGGGTAAAGCTAGTTTGATATTTTAATTTTGTTAAAGAAAAATTATCAGTGTTTTAGTCAATTTAGCTGCACAGGCATGGAACACTTGCCTTTTTTATACCCCCTTTTATTTTGATACAAATATGTAAAAAAAAAAAATCAGTGAAAGCAAAACAGAAGAAATATGACTAAGGAAAAAAGTTTGCCATTTATAGTCACTTTTAAATGAATTTATCCTAAAGTCAAGATCTGAGCTCACTGTGTCCATGTTAACTTTACTTGACCAAGGGTTAGAGGAGACCACCTAAGGATGATTTGGTGAGGTGGAATTCATTCATGGTTTGAGGGGACTCATAATTCTTTGTAGTGCTCCAGTAATTTAAAAGCATGCTGACTTCATCTAGTGCACAGGTATTTACCTGGCAAAGGCAGCTATCTTTTGGATCATAAATTAGATGAAAAATAAGAAATAAAATTTTTAGTGTTTCTTCTTAAATGTACTTTTATGCAGCAAATATTTACTTGTCAAACCTGTTCGCTAGTCTCCATTTGTTACTTTATTGTGATGATCTCTGTAGTCTCACATGAAAAAAAGAAGTAGGGAAAATTTTTCTTAGAAAATAACTTGCAGTGCTCTTGGGTGAATACATCCTTTATCCTTACTCAGATGATAAGAGTGAAGGCTTAGCTCATATTTCTGCACTAATCTACTTCAAACCTGATCTTGAAAAATTACCCTCATTGCACAAAGAAAATACAGCATTTAAGTCACCATGCTGATCAAATTTGGTTCTGCTTTTTGACTGTGGAAGGAACAAATTGTTTGGTGATTCTGTGATGTGAACCAGCATCCACTAGGGAACTGAGTAAGTTTTTTGGTTTTGGTTTAACCACTTTCTTTCCTTCTTTCTTTGTTTCTTTCCCAAGTAGATTGACTCTTTGAACGAGACAGATACAATACTGGATTTGTATGCAAAGTATTGAAAGGCTTAAAAAAAAGGCTTAATACTTTATATTACTATTGATAGTGTGAATTTAGACTAGAGATACTAAATATTTAGAGTTTGTGCTTGCATTACTGTCTTTATGGAAATAAAAATCAGGAATGCTGCTTTAAAAATTAAATTTCTGCAGAAATAAAATACAGGCTGTCAAAAAGGGATTAAGAACAACAACAGAAATGTTAGTAGCTGTCTCTGAATTTGTCTTTATAGTGGTAAAAGTATATAATTAATAGAAGAATTTTAGCTCCAGATGTGGCTATACTATAATAGAGCCTTATAAATGCTACAGAAAGAAAAATTGCTTGGAACGAATGAGAACCAAATCAAGAGCACACCTGGGTTTGACAAAGATTGCATTTACTGACTGCTGTGCTATCACATTACAGAGAAAGACCAAGTCTTTGGGAGCAGCTGTAGAGAAAGGCCTGGCAAATCTGCATGCAAATAGCAGCACATTGTTAACTTAATCAGATGCCGAGGAAAAGATGTGCCAGACCATGAGGATGATCTATAAACAAGTACAGAGTCCAGAGAGATTGTGAGGGCTAGGCAGATTAAAAAGGTATACCACAAGGGTTCTGTCCTTGGGTCAGAGTCTCGTCTTTTATGTTGCCTGAAGGTTACTGCCATTCAAACTAACTTATCACAGTGTTTGTTACAGCCCATTGTAGTAAATTTGTCAAATAGTACCCGGTTTGTTCTTTGCACGGATATAAATAATTGCATATTATTTTGGGAGTTTGGTAGCTCTTTGTTCCTTGGTGGTAGAGATATGGGTATTATTTTCTGAAGGAACAGTGTGTGATTTCATAACTCCCATTAAATAATATTACTGTATAAATGTCCCAGTGTAGTGAGATAAGAAATAGTGTGATACACCGTATAAAGAGACAGATCTTCCATTACAAGAAAATCTTACTTGTAAACTGCAGTGCCCTGATGAAAATCATCTTAAGAAAGTTAGACACGTGCTCTTCATATAATTTATTAATATTAACGGGAATATATGTTTAAAATCTTCTCTAAGTCTAATATCGTAAAAAATAAAGAAGTAATACTATTTAATCACCCACAGCTTAATAGTGCCTTAGTTGTTTACTGCCATTGCACTAATTGCTCTGTACTAATGTGTTTTTGTGTGATTTCCAGTAGTGCTAAAAGAAATGAGATCCATAACCAATTAAATATAGTGTTTTTATGTTAAAAATATATCTGCTGTAGCCCAGAAAATGAACAGTGGTATTCTTTTAAAAACAAGAGAGTTGGCAGTTGTATAGCTGCCGAGTAATAGGTATTTTTCTTTGCATCTTTTCCACATTGACATTGGAGTAATCTTAATGAATAAGCAAACTGCAGAAAGCTGAGCATTTTCTATTATATTATGAGCCAGAATCTCCTCTCATACTGTTATAAATCAGACGTAACTTTATTAAAGACAGAGGATTTACACCCACCAAAAAAAAAGATGGACTCAGGGCTTTTGTTTCTGCAAATAGCTTTTCTTTTTTCAGAACTGTAACTTTGAACATCTGAAATACAGATTTATCTCACACCAGCACCTGAGCGTAAATATTTTGGCTCTACCTGCCACATGGCAAACCGTGTCCAGGGCCAGCCATGCTGGGCAGGCAACCTAAGGTAAAGGAGGTAGTTTGGGTCTGTGGCTGTTTCATAGGGAGCAAGACAGAAAAGATGTTCAGAGCCTTGTGGGAGGGGAAGCAACACCGTTTGTATACTGTAGTGTACCCTGCCAGAGGGTTAATTGAGTAACATTGTTGTTGGCTCCAGAAGGAGCTCGCTGCCTGAGACAGGGCACTGCAGTGGAGACTGTGAGGGTGAGCGAGGTGAGGGGAAATTGGGCATAATAGCATTAATAATAATAATTAAAGACTAAGAGTAACAAAAGAACGCATAACTTATACACCAGTCTCTTGCTTTTTATTACAAAATTAATATTCATATGAATGCTATCAGAGCTATTCAGTATTGAACTGGTAAGACAAAAGCCACATTGTAATATATTATACAGTATATTACAAGATGTTTGTTTCTGTGGATTTTGACCAGCTGAAAGCAAACTAACAGCACTACCAAAGGCTCTGTTTCCAGGTCTTCAGCACAAGGCCCCCAGACCCACAGAGCAGGAGCACTCTTCAGTTTATATGGGGGGAGGTAATGAGATCAATTAGATCCTCATCCATTGAACTGTAGACAGCTGTTGGTGCATAATAATCATCATTAGAGATGGGTGAATGTGGGATACTTGATTTGCCAGACTACCCGCAGGTATTCTAAAAATGCCAGACTTAACTCTTGAGTATTTTGAGTACTTGAGGCCAACATTTTCTCTGAAATCTCTCCTGGGACTGTTGATCATAAAAGAAGAAAAAGGTACATCTGAGAGCAAGGAGAGCTAAAGGCTGCCAGTCTGTTTTTTAGGGCTGGAGAAAGTTGAGCAGATAAGCCCTGCCAGCTGCTATGTAAGCACAGTCCTCTTCAGAGTCACATGGAGCTTGTGAGCAACTAACCTCACCACTAGCTGCCATCCTGATTTAAACCTCAGCAGCCATGCTTTTAGCCAGCTTCTTGTTCTCCCTTCACAAATAGTTTCATGGTAAGTATTGCACCCTTTTTAGATTTGAGTGGATTCTATCTCTGTCCATCCTATAGTTCAAGGACCTCCCTTGTTCTGGTTGTATACCAATGCAACCAGTTTATGTGTTAATGAAGTTAGTCTGATTTTGGCGTTGCTCTTTGGACAATGGGTGTAATGTAACCTTATCAGTATTTCAGTTTGAGCCTTTAAAGCACCAATAGGCTTTATAAGTACCACTAGCATGTCCAGAACATGCAGTCACTGTGTGGTGATTTGCATTGTTCGTAGTTATTAATTTTGGACTATTCTTTGAAGCCTAAATAAATGCTTGTAGCATTTGATACTTATGTATTAAAAACATTTTAAAACGCTTTTAACTGGTGCTGTAATTCATAAACATCCTTGCAGCTCCATATATTCTGCACTTTTAACCTTTATAATAATTTTTATAGTTGAGGCCTTTTTGGACACAGTGGGTGCTGCCATTCCAGTAGAGTAAATATGATTTATGTTACTACTGTTTGGTTTTGATTTGGTAGTGTAAGTAACAATCCACTTATTTTGGTGGACTGCCTAATCTGTTTGTACTCCTTAAATTAGATGTAAAGTGCCAGTGTGAAATGATGGTATCTCCCTGGTTAAGTCATGTTAGTATTTATGCAAGTTAATAAAAGCAGTGCAGCATTCGTGGGATAGTGGGAATTAGAGTGAAAGCAAATATATGCAAGAGAGAAAGTGTACGTGAGATGAGATCTTCTGAATCCTAATCTGAGTTTTAGACAGTGCTTCTGGCATAGTCTTGTGTCCTTTACTGCTGTTGCCTGATGTCTAGGTCTAAACCAATTCCTGATGTCAGAGTGTGTGAGTGAGCAACAGATTTGGCCCTGATTTGGAAAAGAACACTTAGGTACCCTGCAGTTTGCTGTGAGGATTAATTTGTTACTGTTTGTACAACACTCTGAATATATAAAGTGCTGTATAAGTGTTTAGTATTAAGTCCCCGTGCATCACTTATGTATCCTCAATATCAGTACAGACTGTGGTTTTTACCCTTATGGACTACTAGAGCTTAGAAAGGAAGAAAAGGAAACAGACACTATGGTTCCAGCAACTGGCAAAACAAAGCAACTGGCGAAATGTGCTCTATTTTACATGCACATAGATAATATTTGGGTAGATGGTCACACAGTACCAGTGTGCAAATATTTTTCTGTTTGTAAACAGAATCTCAGCCTTTATTGCCCAGTGCTGTGAACCATTATTCTTGTAAACACCATTGGATTTCTCATATGCATAAAGACTATTTTTAAGATTAAGGGTCTGTGGAAAAAGAATCTAACATATCTTTTTAGATTAAATTGACTGTACTGGTTTTATCACCTAGCACATTTTTGGTAGATCAACTAGTTGACTGCACTTCAAGATTTATCTGAATAGTGGTCTTTTCTTAGATTTACTTTCATGATGTGTGCAAGAACAAATTAATTTTGTGCACTTAAAACATAGTGAATATCCGACACAATGGCTAGATAGCAGGTAATAGGAATCCCTAGTTCTGTTTGATGGTTGCACTGTCATCATCAGTTTGGTTATAAAAGATGCTCCTTTCTTGCCAGTTGGTTTTATTTCCTGTTCTCAAATAATCTCTCTCATTCAGAGGAAAGTAAAGACAGCCATCTTTTTGAAAGCTGGTAGAATGGGATAAATGAAAGTGATGAAAGAAGACATCAAGCCAGGTGTTCTCTCTGTCCAGTATGGCTGAAAAAGGGTTCAGATGCTACTTCACAGATTTCACCATACTTTACATTAGAGATATATCAGTAATGAAGTATCTTGAGATGGAATATCAGTATCATCTAGGGAAGAGCTAGCAATGAAAAGTTGTTTTGGGCTGTGAAATTTCAGTGCTTTCATTAACCTGAAGACATTTAACCTCCATAATTCTGGATTATCCAGGCTGTTCTCAGCCTCAGTAGTGGAAGACAGTGTGGAAGGCCCCCCCCATAAGTGCAGCAGCAGCATTCCTGACAGTGCCTGAGAAGGGGTTTGTGCACAGTGTGAGCAGGACACTGCCAAACCCTGACCTCAGGTCTGGACAAATAGGTGAAGTTTCCTTCTACTTTTGATTTTTAACTAACACCTAGTTCTTAAAAGTAATCGTGTTGTGTTTTGTGGAGATGAAAAGGGGAAAATCTATATGAGAGAGGCAGAAGGGAAAAATGCAAGATCCTTACAGTCACTTGTCTTCTCTCCAGTGCTGTTTTCTTCCAAATAGAATTTATTTTCCTTTGTTTGTTTGGTTTTTTTTGTTGTTGTTGTTGTTTGTTTTGATTCCTCCTTCTTCCTGGGTGCCTAGCTATAACCTTGAATGAGTTTATCTGGCAGGTGGCCTCAGTGCTGAATCCCCAGTATCACTTGGCAGTTGTGCATCGTTAGATGTAGGAGAACATTGAATAGGAAGAGCAGTGATGTGTGGCCAGCTCAAGCAGTGCCATGTTTCTCCTCCACTTCCTATACCATAAGTTAAAGCATCAGATTTTGGTCAAAACAGTAAGCAATTAGTATGAACCAAGCAACATTATGGTTATAACTGGTTACAGGTTACAATGACAAAGTTTACCACTGTGAGGAAAATTAATTGGCAATATTTTCTTAATGGTTTTGCCAGCTACAAAAATTGAAAAAATAAAAGCTCTTTCATGTCTTTTCCTCATCATTCCAGCTCTTCACAGTTAATTCCAGTCATTCCTATCTCCAACTCAGAAGCATTTTAAATTAAGCTGAAGGAGGAGGTGATCATCACAAGTAATTATAATCGGAAGCCAAACTTGAAATGTTGTTTCCCAAGGTGATGCAGTTATTTTTGGGTGTTAAGGCAAAACTTCCTCTTCTCCATGCCCAGTGTGTCTGGACACAGAGGACAGCTGGAGTCTGATCTTAAAGTACAGTAATGTGTTTTGGTAGTCTGCTGGTATCAGAAATGGAGCAGGATGGAAGTAGCTGGGATCTGGACCAATTAACTCCATGTGTGTCCTGATCCCATCAGTTACGATTGAAGCTAGTGTTTTCGTGGTCCGTACTGTCTGTTTTTCTGATGAGCAAAAACGACCCATCTTGTGGCTGAGTCAAGCTTCTCTCAGATGTCATTTCAATTTTTTTAATATATATTACTCTAAAGTAAAGTAGCATTCATATAATACAAGATTGAAAGGGACAGCATATGTTAAGCCAGTGCTTCGAACAGTACCGCTGTCCTGAAGAAAGAATCTGGAATTTTGTCTTTAATTCATCTGCCTCTACAAAGATTGCATGGATGTGAAGTGTTCCATCCACATAGATAATCTCAATCACAGTCTTCTCCAGCAAAAGAGGCTGGAGCCTTTTTCAGTGCCAGTGACCGTAAAAATACAGCATTGAGATAAATCATAGAATCATTAAGGTTGGAAAAGACCTCTAAGATCAAGTCCAGCTGTCATCCCAACACCACCATGGTCACTAAACCATGACAGTGTACTTTGCAGACTCCCTGTGTTTTTTTGTAAGTAGCCTCTGTGGTGCACAACTACTACATACACCAAGGGTTTTTTTAAATACCATGAGTAATGACTGGTATGCAGCAGTAGAAAGCAAGTATAGTGTATGGGACTTCAAAACTTCTGCTGTTTCAGAATTGTGTAGTAAATATATCAGAAGCATAGTCTGTTATAAACTTAAAAAATTGAATTATTTTTTTCCAATTATTTTATTACTGAGTGTGTTTCTGTTAGGAAAAGCACCTTTGAACGGTATCGTATTGGTTTCTGTGTTGATCTGGGACTTGTGAAAGGCTAGATCATTATCACTCATCTTGTAAATGTTTTGTTCTACTTGTGGATACTTGTTTGACTGTTCTTCACTGTTCCTGAAGTTTCACCCAAGTTGCACCAAGTAAGATCTTTTAAAGATGCTTTTTCAGCTAGGCTTTCTTCCTACGTGCAAAATAGATTTCTTTGCAGTAGTCTGGTCAAAAGAAAGCTGCTATCTGACCATGATCATTGCTACACTGCACCACATTAAGTCCAAATCCTGTGCTCTCAGCAATCCCTGTAGTCCAAAGCAATGGATATTTTTTCTTTCATAGCTATGACTTAGATTGAATTCCCATCTATTATCTTCACAAAAAGTGATGGCTCATTTTTCAAAATACTGATTGGCAAAATTTTTGTGGATGACTGGTTTTGATTATGATTATTTTTGTAGAGGGGTTATTTGCTGTGCTCTTCAAGTGCTCCCCAGGCTTTGGCTCCTGATGTGGCCAGACAATTGAGCTGGTATACCATAGCCTGTTTAAGTAGTCTCATGGGAGACTGTTTTCCTGCTCATTCACCTAAAATGGTGTTAGTGTAGTGTGTGGAGTGGAAAGACTCCCTTCAGTTAAGGCAGTATGTTCCAGGCAAGGGATTTTACCTTTTTATTTGGTTTGGTTTACATGGTTTCCCTATTTCGAAGCTTCTGTTGCTGGGTGACTGCTGGCATTCTGCTGGATAACTTTAAGAGCCATAGCCTGGCTGAATAGATCATGTCACAACTCTGAACATTAGAGGTAGAGTTGCATCCAGTGTCTGTGGTTGGCTTTTGTTCTGTCAAGGCTAGAAAAGTGCTAACTGATTTGATAAGCAGTTAAAACATCCTCTAAAACAGAAGCATGAAATAGGCTGGATTTGTACTCAGTAAGAGCTCATAATGGCAGAAGTGTGCGTGATCAGAAATTTCTGACCTCTACCAATGGGCTATTGGCCTGTCTGCTGCTCCTGAGTTTTTGCTGTCATCAGCTGTGCTGCCAGGGTCTGCTCTAGCCAACTCTTGTAAGGCCTGGCCAGCTTGCTGGGAGCTGAGACCACTGGGCTCCTTGGTGCAGATTTCAAGCAGAATGGCAACTGGCGTAAAGCTCTTGCCTTGGCACCCTTCAGTCATCCAGGTTCTGTTCTTTATCCCTCTCTTCCCAGTTTTTCTCTTGTCTTGCCAAAGAAATGTGGCACTAGTAGAATCTTCCATTCTGGGCAATTATTTTGAATACTCTTTGCCAGAAGACCCAGAATTAGGGTTTTTCCTCAAATTAATTCCAGAAAAGAATCTGATGAAAGGGAGACAAGAGGATGGATTTGTCAGCTTTGTTGTTGGCACTTTTAGGGCCATGTTTGCTGGCTCATTTTGTCTACCCTGTGAAACCTGAGGGCAGTCCAACAAAGAACTAGTTTCTTTTGGGACTACAGTCCCTGTTGTATCAACCTAAATGACTTTCTTCTCTCTGGAGAAGCCAACAAATACTAGCAGTAGCTTCTTGCAAGAGATTTCTCTAAAAGCAAATGGGACATGAAGATAGATTTTGGTTGTGCCTCTTTTTTTTCCTGAAAGTTGTTTCACTGAACAAAGGAAATGGGAGTGCTTTTTGCTTATGGAATAGTTCCCTGTTTAACTGTGGTGAAAAATCCAATTCATTCTGAGATCCCTTCACAGTCCTCTCAGAGTGACCTCCCAGAACTGATGATTTTCTTGTCTGTAGAGTTTGTTCACCCTAAACCTCACTTCAGATCTTGAAGCAGGAGTTGTAAATGTTTGCAGTTTCTTGGGAAGAGCAGAATTTGTAGCTAAGCATACATTTAGCATGCTAAATGCATGGTCAACGACAAAGAGAAAAATGTACCTCCTTACTAACTTTGGACTGTTTTAAAGAAAGCAATGAATTGTCCATTTTTCTTCTCAGTTTTGGTAGGAAACCCTGAGCATTTACTCTCCCTGGCTCCAGCTGTGAATGAGCACTACAGGTCCTCCCAGAAGGCTGTGGAGCCTTGGCTCTCAGCTCACCAATGTGACCCTGCAGTAGCTGCTTGAATTCTCCTCTACTGAAAGTGAGCACAATCATATTAAATATTCTGCACAAGAGTGTGTGTGTGGGGGGGTGTCCCTTTCAAAGCACTGGGTTAGTAGCAGCACAATTAGACTTTACTGTCTGTAGTTCCTACTATACCTCTGAAGCACTTGTATGGAATGGATGCTTCAAATTAAGTATGACCTGGTTGTCCAATCCCAATTACCTAAAGAATCCCTCAATTTGCTTAACAATTCCCTCACAGCTATTATGGCTCTGACTGATTGTCCCCAGGACTCTCTTAGGCTTACAGCTAATGTAATTGATTCTTCAGTAGTAGCCTGAAGGGCCATTTGGCTTTAACCATGGTCGGGAGATTTTTTATTTTTTTTCTTAAGCTAAGTTAAGAGAATGGTTATTTTTTTATAATCTTTCTGGTTTTGGAGGGTGAGAGTGGAGGGAATCATCTGGCCACAACTTGGAACAACAGTCCCTGCCAGATGGGGAAGCATATTCCTTGGGCTCTCAGTTAAATTGGCTTTGGATAGAAGATCTGTGTAGACTTCAAACCCAAATTTGGGTGGATGTTTCTAAAAAAGAACTGTGGTGAAGGCTTCATTGTGATATTTTCCTTTCTTTCTTCCTCTTAGTAAAAATGGTAAGAATGTTTGGGGTTTTTTTCTGCACTTGAATGAACATCAGTAATGATAGATGCACCACTTCAATTGAGGCAAAACTCTTAATCCTCAAATGGCCTGATTCGGAAGGACTATGTACAAAGGTCGATTATTAGCTTATGGTAGAGGTCTTTGACACTATAAAGTGGAACATCTTTACATCATCAAGGACTAGATTACATAATTCAGCAGACTGATAGCATATCTGTGGCTCATCATGTCTCATGCTATTGTTTTGGGATCTTACATTCTAAGTTGAGTTGTAGCCTTTTTTTGGATGCTTTTACTTTTCACTGGGAAAAACTGTATAGCTGCAAAACCAAAATTCCATCAAAATAATCTCCACAACCTTCACTACCCCCCCTCCCCCACCCCCAAATCCCATAAAACCATAACTACAACACCCAGTAGAAGTAGCAGGAGATCAGTGTAAAACACATGAAAGGAAATAATTCCTGACACAGTGAGTAGTGAACTTCTGGAACTTGCTGCCAAGGGAATTTGTAGAGGCAGACAGCATCAGCAGGCTCAGAAAGGGATTAGACAGATTCATGGAAAACAGTTCAATAAACAGATAATAATAAACAGGTCATTAAACAGCTAAAAAATGCCATAGCTTTGAGTCATAAAGGGCACTAACTTCGTACATATCTAGAACCTGAGAATTGAGATGCTTAGACACTACCTTGTTGAGAATGATAGAGATGCTCAGAATTTATTTTTCCAAGGCATGAGTGGTGTTCTCAGCTTCTCAGTTCCTACTGGCCAGGCTGGTGAAAAAACATTCATGGATTTATATCACTGAGGTAGACTAGTACCTCCTCCTTTTTTCATCTTTCATTTCCTATGGAAAGAGGGATGCATTTTCTGGGAAACAGGAGAGAAGAGCTATTTGATTGGTTATCTATGAGAAGGGAGGAAGAAGAGAAAGGGAACGGGAGTCTGTCAGAACACAGGAGTCAAAACTTACCATGTAGGAAGGACACTGAAGTGCTGGAGAGGGTGCAGAGAAGGGCAACTAGGCTGATCAGGGGTCTGGAGAACAGGGTTTATAAAGAGAGGCTCAGGGAACTAGGGCTGTTTTGCCTGGAGAAGAGGAGGCTGAGGAGAGACCTTATCGCTCTCTTCAACTACCTGAAAGGAGGTTGTAGAGAGACAAGTGTTGGCCTCTTCTCCCTTGTCACTAGCAATAGGACCAGAGGGAATGGGTTCAAGTTGTGCCAGGGCAGCTTTAGATTAGATATTAGGAAAAATTTCTTCACTGAAAGAGTGGTGCAGTGTTGGCACAGGCTGCCCAGGGAGGTGATGGAGTCACCATCACTGGAGGTTTTCAAGAAATGGGTAGATGTGGAGCTTCAGGGGATGGCTTAGGGATAACAGTAGTGTAGGGCTGGTGGTTGGACTTGGTATCTTGAAGGTCCTTTCCTTCCTAATGATTCTATGAGTTGCTTTTCTACCTGAAATCCATAAGGAAGGAAATGACTCCATTAATGAGGCTTCTTAAAGGAACGATTCACTAAAAATGTTGCTGTATTTGAATCTCTACAGCTCTGGCAGTGTGAGAATGTTAGATTCTCAAAAATGTCTTCCAAGTCCAGAACTGTACATACAGCATACCTGTTACCAAGACAGACTAGGAGCTTACAGGGCGATGGAAGACTCCACTGCAGTATTAGTGCTCAGACAGGAGAGATTCCCTCTGCATTCCACACCTCCATACCCCATCCTCCATGAAAAAAAAAAAAAGGAATGCTGAGCAGACTATATGGTATCTATATTGCTTAATGCATTTCAGAAGGTGATGTCAACATTAATTACCAAAATGATGTACTTGCCAACAGAATAATGCACAGTATTTCCCACCTCACTTCCACATGCAGTCCATTAATTAATGCCTTTACAAAATGACCCTTGTAAGTAACCATTTAGTCTTGATTCCTGTAAAATATGATTTGGAAAAAAGTGCTCATGGCAAAGCAGTGGAAATGCCAGCTGCCCTTTGGTGAAACAGGATAGTTTGGATTATAGAACACTATTTTTCCTGCACAAGGTAAGGGAATACTGTCTAAAAGTTAGGTCTACTGTATCTGCTTCTTACAGGAAAGGCACAGGGATCTTGAGGGATGCTGGAACAGCTGCAAATAGGTGAGATAGATCCTGTCCTCAAAAAAAAAAAAAAGAAAAAAAAAAAGACTAGAATAAAATCAGAAAGTACAAGTGATAGCATGTACCAAAACATAGTCTGACAGATAAATGACTCCAGCCAGTACTAGCAGTATTTGTTTACAAGTTACATTTGTTACAAGTTACTGTTGTTCTGTACCTACAAAGTGAATTTGCATCTGCTTGAAATTTTGAGAGTATTAAACTTGTCTGTTTCCTGATTGAAAATTCACTTGGATTCCCTCTTTAGCTGGTGAAACTTACTTGTTGCAATTAATGGTTTGTAATATAGCAATGACCACTGATGCTTTGCTTTATAGAAGCATTAAATATGATAGAAACCCCCACCCCCATAATTTCTGGGTAGTGACATTTCTTGCAAGCAGTGGTGATATTTTGCAGTCTTAATTTAAGAAGGTATTTCAGCCTACACTTAAATTTAGTCAAATTCATAAATTTTATGCTAAGCTGCAGAGTGAAAATCAGTGAGTATCCAGTAGCAATATTAATGTGGCCATTGTGTGCATTCTTCTTGGTTATTCCAGAAATGTTTCATTGTAAATGTTTCTTAAACTCTCTTCTTTTCTGTAAAGGAAGTCTTCCAAACTAATTGATACCTCTTGACCTTTGAAAGAACCCCTTAGGTATCCCAAAGGTTTATGGGTCCCAAAAGGCCCAATAATAATGTTGAAAGTACATGAAAAATAGGAATTGTTATGGGAACCTTTTGAGGACAAGTGTGATTGTTGTAGTTGCTGCATGAAATCAACAATCTACAGAAAGGAAAAATGCTGAAGTTTTGTTATATAAACATTGCCACTAAGGATTTTCTTGTTGTGGTTTTCATTGTAAACTTGGATCTAAGCTTCCCATATATTTTTCCTTTATTTAGGGAACACACAGACCTGACCTTTTATTTGTTTTGCAGGTGAGTTACTCCTCATTATGATATAGTTATTGAGTAGCTGTGGCTACAGCTGAACGAAAGTATTTAGCATAGTCAGTCTGTCAAGGCTGGAAGACTCAAACTTAGCCATACCAATTGTTCACTGGTATTTGTGGATGCATATTTGGTAACCAGTGCACTTTCTCTGCAAACAGAAAGATTCTGTGGAGTGTGTGTCCCATCCTGTGTGCACAGTGCATTATGTCTGCTCCCTGCTCCTGTTCGGGGAGATGCGTGCTCACTTTCAACAGAAAACAGATTCATCAGTCTTAGCTTGCTGTATATAGGAAATGGATGATAAACCAAAGATTTTTAAATACTCATTTTAATCTCTAAAAAAAAGTTGGGAAAATAATTAACAATTAGGAATAATTCCAGTGCATTTTTGTTTTGTTACTGCTTTTTCCTCTTCTATCACTGTGTCCTCTAATTAACTCCTTTTGTTGCATTGGTGTATCCCAAAATGCATTGAGTTGAGCATCAGTAAAATAATACATGAAGAACTTGAAACTCCTGGGGATATTTTTTTCCATTTGAATTTTTATATTTGTTCATGAAACCCTACAGAGCCAATCTGTAAGGTAGGAAACCCCATTCTCACTGTATCCCAACTTCATGCTCCATTGCTACTTAGTAGTACTACAGAGAAATTTTCTTGAGCAGGAAAAAGAAGGGTGAAAACCTTGCCAATCTGTTAGAGTATGAAAGGAAAACTGTACAACAGTGAGTTGCTGTAGTTAAATGGGGTGTGACTTACAGTTAAATTACACAGGGGTGAATTTTTTCTTTAAAATGTTTTCTAAGTCATATGTTGGAGTACAATGTTTCTTGGTTTCAGTAACTTTTGGTTACTTAAAGTAATTTTTCAGGTTGAACTGTAAGTACCCACCTTGATTTTTCTGTTCTGTGTTCAAGACTCCAGTGAAAGATAAAGGGATGAGGGTAAATTAAATCTTTTCCTCTGTATGTGGTTGGCATTTGCATCAAGCTCCACATATCTGTGGATGCAGGTTCCACTCTGAGATCTCTATATAGGTATAAATATTTGTCACTGATTCAGCATGAGTTTGGACCAAAATTCACGAAGGTTATTGGAAAGATTGATTTTGGATTTGGTCCATCATATATATTTTTAAACTTTGTCTTTCCTACTGTTTGAAGTCTTGGTATTTCTGCATAGCATGAAGCATATCATGCATATCATTTGTCACTTTCTGATTTCTATTATTTATTTTTGCCAGTCCATATCCTTTTGCATGTTTGTTGGGACTTTCATGGCAAATGGGCCCACAGGGAAAGTCTTGTAGCTTTCCATGAAAAATTTAACACAGGTGTTTCAATGAAAATCTGGCAAAACATTGCAAAATGAAAACTGCAGTTTNACGCTTCTTTTGATGCAGCCCAGGATGCCATTGGCCTTCTGGGCTGCCAGCGTGCACTGTTTGCTCATGTCCAGCTTCTTGTCCACTAGCACCCCCCAAGTCCTTTTCTTCAGGGCTGCTCTCCATCATCTCATCCCCCAGCCTGTATTGATAGTGGGGATTGTTCCGACCCAGGTGTAGGACCCTGCACTTGGTCTTGTTGAAGCTCATGAGGTTCCCCTGGGCCCACCTCTCCAGCTTGTCCAGGCCCTTCTGGATGACATCTTGCCCCTCCAACTTATCAACAGCACCCCATAGCTTGGTGTCATCTGCAAACTTGCTGATGGTGCACTCTATGCTGCTGTCAATATCATTTATAAAAATATTAAACAGTACAGGCCCCAGTACAGAGCCCTGAGGGACACCACTTGTCACTGACTTTCTGAACCCTGGCAAAAGACCACAGAACCTGGCAACAAATACTGATCCCACACCCAGATTACCAATTGTCATCTGCTCTATGTGTCTCTGTAGTAGTTCCTGCCTCACAGCACGTGAGAAGCAATGTATTAGTTTAGCCCTAATGAGACCAGTGAAATATGTCTTTCACTGAAAGCTGTACTAAGTTTACATCACATTTGCCAAGAGCATGTACACTAAAAATTACTGTGAATCAGTTAACTTGTGCTAACATGTTGCTCTTGGATAAGTTGTTGCAAACCAATTTTCTGATCTTCTCTATCTGTGAATGCTGTGCTGAATTTAACTTCACTTTAGCTGATTCTATTTGAGATGAGGGAATTCAGTCTCTTGCTGTTTGTTGTTAGTTATAGGACTCTGAATGATATCCATGCTAGTGGTAGTGCTGCCAGAGGCTTGGGGTGTTATTTCAGTAACCTCATCATTCTGATTTAAATAATTGAGTAAAAATTAAAAGGTGGGGACTAAGGGGGAGAAGTTGAGATTGACTAGAGTGCTGTTGGTGAAATTGTGGTGAGATGATTTTTAGAGATGAAAGAGGGGAGAGAATACAGACAGTCTTACAGGACAAAGTGTCTGGTGGACAAAAATGGTCCAGGTCCATACATCATTGCATTTTGTCTCAAGTTGTCTGTTGAGGAGCAATTTCATGATACCAGCTCTTTCCAAGTTAGTTCAGGTATGTAAGAACAATTTGCATTAAAACAGATTTCCCCCATTTCTCTCAAAAACTTCATTATATTTGTTAGACGTTTTGCAAGAGATCTGAAAGTCATCTGTGCTTCTCTGATACTTGTGACAATTTTTAAAAGATGTTGAAGCAAAATTAGTAATATAAAAGGAAGCATGAAAACTTGTATACTTTGGAACGTGGGGTTTTTCCTTTGCTTTTTTATTCTTGGTTAATAAATTTACTTGTTGAAGATAAATTTGCATAATAAAAGACAGGTATTAATAATGTTGAAAGTAAAACATGTTTTCCTAATACATTGGCAGACTTCTTCAAGATCAGTTGACTGTAAATATGGCCTTAAGGACAAGAGGACCTTTGGTTTCACTGCTCTACAAATGCCATTTGCAGAAGTTCAACTTGTCTGAATTCAGTTTTCAAACCAAATCAACTTTTTAGCAGCATTTCAAACTTTATAGTTACATTGGATTGCTGCTGTTATTTGGGATCTCTGTATTTTAGTTTTATGTTTGAAATTATTAGCTCTGTTCATATTTTCTGTGAAAGATGGTTGAGCATGGTCAAATCTTCATGTGGCTAAAATTCTGTTTTATGGGATAGTAGCCTCTTGATCAGAAGACAGGAGAGTTTAACTTCATCAAAGTAGGACATGCAGGAACAGATTATTTAAAACTTTTTACTTTTATTTTTAATACAAAACTGCTGTAATTCTAATGAAGTGCAGAAAAATGCTCTTCATGCAAGAAAGTATGGCTCTCAAGTGAGAGTCTACTTTTGGTTTTTTTTAGTACTGAGGAAAAAAAATCTACAAATATTTTTGAGGCTACAGAAAGGCTAATTTTATTTCAGCTGGGCAGGGTGCTGATCAGTCAGATGTGTCTCAGCCTGGGAGTGAGGAGGATTCTCCTCCTTGACCAGGAGAACAGGGGTTGAGGATCTGCAAAGCGCCTTGCAGCATCTCGTGCTGCTTTCTGCCTTGGCACAAGATGCTGGTCAATATTCCTGCAGTGGTGATTCACGTTGGGTTGCCCATTTGGTAAATGGCCTTGCTCTATAAATGAAGTCAGATGTTATGGTTTTTGAGAAATTTAACAATAGCAGCCTACCAGATTCCTGAGAATAACAGCAGTGACCAACTGTGCAGGTCAGAGGACATGTGGGTGTGCGTTCGTGAGGGCTTCAGCTCTCCTTTGAGAATTTCAGACAGAAGCTTCTATTAAAGTGCAAAGTATTGTTATTATCTTTGTCCTTTATACATATTTAAATAGTACATGATAATCATCTCTGTGAACTCTTAACTATTCATAAAGGTGGCTGTCACTTAGAGGCCTGAACCAGTACTCCAGATCCAAATACTTAAAATGATAGATCATGTTGTAACCTTCTGAGAATTATTCATAACCTTTGTGTAGGAGGAGTTCCCTTTTAAAAGATAGGCTTTGTAGATGATTAGTAAGTGGGGGATTTAATTGTTCTGTTGGGATAATGATATCCAAGGATGGCAGAAGATCTTTGCCAACTGAAAGTCCTCTTCAGAGCTTTATCTGAGGGGAGATCGAGAGGCAGGGAAGATGAAGGTGGGTGAACCCTTTACCTTCACCATGCCTGGTGTAGCATCATATGATCATAGGGCACAGGTAGGTCCCTACAACTACCTCCAGGTTGCAGTTTCAAGTACCTGTGTGTTCCCCCATACAGGTCAAAAAGGTCAAAGAATTGTGAAATTGGAGTTCGGTAGAGACATGGTTTCTCTGAACCACGAAGGTTTTGAGAACTTCATACCAGTGTATTTTGTAGCTTCCCAGACAGAGCAACTATCTAGTTAGCACAACAATTCAGGTTGGAGTCTCCAGGTTGAATGTAAGGAAACGGACATTTAAAACACTAATTTCCCAGTTTCCAGGGACTTCCCAAATATATTCCTCTTTTGCTACTGGGTGTTCTTTAGCCACTTTTTCTTCTCTTTGACTTCAACCAGAATTTACTGCATCTAAACTACCCCCGCCCTGGTTTCCCACTAAAAATTTAATCGGAAGTATCATGTGCTGACAATCTGTGCCAGAGGTGTCTGCCCTTGGCCTAGTGCTTCTGAGCCACCAGCTCAAAGCCGTGTACATCTTGGTGTGCAGCCATCAGACATAGGCAGTCACAAACAAACACCAGCAGCCTCCTTTGGAAGGGACAGAACAGAGGCCAGAAATGCAGGCAGCACCTTTCCTTCTGTAACTACATTATGCAGGACTGTGTGGTCCCTGCATATTCTCCCAAGGGTTTGCTAGAGTGAGAGCATTGCCTGCTGTCGCATGTGGCTGCATCCCCTTTGGTGCTCAGCAGGCCTTGCCAGTAGAGGGGAGAGCACAGTCTGTGCTTCCATGCACCAACAGCCTTGCCTCCTTCCAGGAGAATTTCATTCATGCTGGTGGAGGCGAGATACTGTACTCGAAATTTCCTGTAGTTTGTTTTACCCTCTTGGTATGCAGAGTATTCTTTGTTAATATTCCTTATTTATTTAAATGTTAATTGGTCCTTGTTAATTTGGTTTTCTGTGCTGACAGCCAAGGTCAACAATGAGTCCTTCCATGTTAGCTCTCAGTGTGATTACAAGGTAGTGTAATGCGTCTTGGAAAAAAGTAGCAAGAAGCCTTCCCTCTGTTTTGAATGTAACCTTTGTGTTAGGTAGAGGTTTGGAGGGTGAAAGAGAGAGAGAAAATATATGTTCAACGCAGACTGAAGGATCTTATTGATTGAAAGGGACTGTTAAATTAAAAGACAGTTGTTTTGAAAGCAAAATATCACTTGACCCCAAAGAGACAGGCAATTGCAGCCCTGGGGTTAGGTGTAATAACAACACTGAGTTTGGTATGGAAATGCTAACAGCAGACCTGAAAAACAGATTTGAATTTTTTTAATTTTTTTTTTCCACTTTACTGTTGGTATATGCCACGATCAAACTGCTACTTTTGTTACTCTAAGAGCAATCTCTTCTGAGAACACCCTTCTTTAGGGCTGGAATGGCCATTTTATGAGATAAAAGTAAGTTTTTTTTCTAAAACAGATTCTGTTCCATGGGGCAAAACAAACAGAACTATCATAACACTTTAAATAGTAATCAAATATGTTTTTCTGTTTGCATTCAAAAGGGTGGAAAGGTAACTTGACAAGATGAAAGAAGAAACCAGATTTGTGTATCCCTCCCTTCCCCTAGTAACAGGTATAGAGTTTTAGAAAAGACTTCAAGGCAAAAAGAAAAAAGCGTAGAATATACTGTTATGGTGTTATTTTTGTCTTTCATTTTTATGACAACTTATTTGTACTTAAAGGAATCTTTCCAAAGAGTTAAGAAGCATCATTAAATAAAGACTGTGAAATGTGCAATATGGCTTATTTATTTAAATGTTAATTGGTCCAACGAACACTTCTAATTAGCTCTATATTTGCTTAGCAAAAAGTTTTACAAATTCCAATTGTGAAAAGCAGCTATTTTGAGCTGGTAAGCATGTTGCAGAATCAGCTATGATTTTTCTATAGTTCTCAGCCCTTGAAGGCACAATTTAATTTTTCATGTATGCATACTAGCAACGGTAAACACTTGCGAGTGTAAAGAACCTTCTTTAATTAGCTGCACAACAATTAAAGGATTCACAAACTAAATTGAACCCTGTCTCTGTGCTTACTAGCTGAATTCTACCACCTGTCACAACAGCACTTTGTTCAATCTGTTATGCAAAATCATTATAGCAATATAGCTGAGGAAAAAAAAAAGAGAAAACAGCAATTATTTCTTACTTTTCTCTTGAATGGGTTATTTTGGGTTATACTGATGTCAGGTTCATTGAAGCTAACCTTTTGAAATCTGTAACAGCATAATACTTATATGGCAGGCTTAGAATAGCTAGAAGAATATTTTGTTTTACCCTTTTAAGAGCAAGTGAGGCACATCCTTAAAGTACGGTACTTTTTCTGATCATTTGGAGGAAAAAAAACCTTACAGAACTGTGCTAACTTCTGCAGCAGCCTGTTATTTCTCTTTGTCAGACAAAAGAAAATGACCAACATCTAATAGAACAACACAATCTTTTATTATTACAGCTTGTAAATGAATATGAAAATTAGTTTTATAAACCACTGGTTTCCTAGAGTGGGGCAAGATGCATTTTTGGCTTCACCTGTTCTGGCTTCTGACATCTGTGACTATTCTTCAGCTCTTGAGAATATAATAGCATGTAAATAGAAAACTTGTGAGTACTGGGATTTTTTGTGTGCCAACTTTATTTTTCCTTCCAGCAGAAGTGGTTGAAAATGTTATGTATCTTTACAGAAGAGCCTTGCTTGTCCCTCATTTTGACTGCACCCATTCTCTTAAGTGAGCACAAATGCATTTAAAGGCCCAAGTTTCACCCTAGTTGATAGGAGTCAGGCTCCTACTGCTTCTGGAGACCTGGCTTGGGGTGCACCAACCTTCAGGCATCATTTAACCCACTCTATTTCTCAGCAGGGCGGTGGCCCAGCCAGCCTCCCTGTTCAGCAGTCTTACTATTGATTTTGTGTTGAATGTAATTGGAGGGCATAGGTGAGAGCTTGAAACTCGTTTGCAGCTGTGTGAAAGGCCAACTGCTGGAGAGGGCTGACTGGGAGGGAGGAGGTGGGCATGGGGCAAGAAGGGTCCACTGCAGTGCCTTTGGTTACCTGCCTGGCTGCTCTGTACTCCAGCTTTTTGCAGGGAGCAATCAGCTGTGCCTCAGTGCTCTGACACGTTTCTGATGCCAGTTAAATTTCCCAGTAAAACCAGTAGTGAGTTTTCACAGTGTAAGGAGCATGAGGCTGCAGTTAGTGGGGAAGACCTGTTTATATTTCTCTTTATTCTGCTGTGACAGCTGACAGGAATGTTCACTTTGCTGCCAGCTTTCATGCAGCAGAGGTACAGGTACGTTCTGTGCATACTCTCACCATAGCTGAGGAGCTGAAAGTTAAGCTGCCTGCTGACAGTTTCCTGAAATCATATCAATAACATATTGTTAGCTCTTGTGATTGAAGCTAAAAGAGTCTGCTGTTGGATAAAGGATACATGATACAGGCATTTCATAAGCTAGGGATATAAATGAATAACTCTGCTCATTCTTGGGACTTACACTTTTTACAGTAGAATTTTTATGCTATTGTAATCTTACAATATTTTTGGAAAATCCAGAAAGAGAACAGTAGTCCTTTAGAAACATAGTGGTTTGGGGGTTTTTGTTTGTTGGTTTTTGGTTGGTTTTTTTTTTGGTAAAAGAGTCACCAGGAAAGCAAAAGTCAACAACCAGAAATTGAGAAAAGTCATCTTTTTTGTGACTTAAAAAAAGGGGGGGCAAAAGAAAGGGAAACTACAAGGAAGCCTGATACTTTGATTAAATATTACTTAGATTTTCTAGATAATTTTGCACTGAAGTATGAGAAGCCACAATTTGCTATATACATCCCCTTCTTGCTTTCTCACATCAAATAGGAATAGTTGATCTGTTCAGAAGTAGCAAGTGAAGGAGTTGAAAATCCTTTTAATTAGGAAGAGAGATGTAACAATCTCTGTAAGTGTAGGTGCAAGGTGCTGGAAGTCAGTATAACAGAAAAATGAGTTTCTGCTTGGGCAACTGAAGCAATACAGAGTTTTCACGTGGGAACTGCTGAATGCTCTCAGCTTTGGGGCATTTGGTGTTTGATCCCGTGCTATGAAGTAGCACCTTGATGTCCTGTAGCAAGCAATGGGAGCTCACTCACCACCTCCCACGTCTGGGTCCTTGAAACTGAACCACCAAGTCTTTCCCTCTCCTTTTGTCTGGCTTTGCATTTTGCTGAAATTACCTAGATTCACACAGATTTGCAGCAATGTAAATTAACATTGAGTGAAGCTTTACGTGGGCTGGAGAAAGTGTACACAAACTGCTCATTTGCACATACTATTCAAGAGACTTGAAGTAGGTTCACTGAGAGTTAGTTACGGTTTTTATATGTTGTATTGAAAACTCTTGCAGTAGAGCACTCCTTGTTAGTCCCTGATCCTTCTGGTAACAATTCTCAGGCTACACTCAGCCTGCCACAGGACTGAAACCTCCCAGGATCCTGTCAGTCACTCCAAGGAGTTTGGTCAGAGCTGTATGTGGCCAGAGCTGACTGTTAAGGATATATTACACTTAGCAGAGTCCATTTCCCCACTGACTTTGCAACCATAATTAAACTTGCCAGGGTCTGTCATCCTGTGACTGCATTTGTTAGACTTTCTTTGTCAGCTATGTTGCCACTCACCTATCAACCACGATAGGTTGTCTTTTCAGCCAAGGGCCTGGGATGTTGCAATTAAAAATCCTTTAAATAATTTTCATGTTAACCTGCAGATAGCTTTGAAATATGTTATTGTATTTTTATAGCATTCGTCCTCCCCCGTATTCATCTTTCTGCTATGTGTCTGCCAAGTTTTCAGTGCCCTTTTTATTAATGATCAAAGCTATTGTGCCCAGATAAAGCAGGGGTGCCCAAACAGCAATCGCTGCTCAGCTTGTTGGGATCCTGAAGGTCATGCTGCCACTTTATTAAAGCATATGTACTCCTTTACCATAATCAGTGCTTGTATCTATGCTTCCTTCCATAGATGCACTATGTTGCCATTCCTTTTCCTGTACTTGATCTTGCAGCGCAATGATAGGAGGAGATTCTCTGTTCACAGGTTGCACCTCACTGCATTCAAGAGTGCTGCAAAGGTGTGACCCTTTTCTCCAATGGCTTGTGTAAAGGAGAAGGCAGGGTTCCTGTGAGGCAGGATGATCTCACTTTGACAGGTAGAGATAATTTAAAAAGCAGCTGAGAAAACACAGAGAATTAGTCCTATATCCATTACCGTTAGTATAGACATTCCTGTTTGGGGTTGTCTTCCTGCTCATGAAGCCATGGGAAAGAACAGGATGATTACCAGTACTGCAGAGAGATGTAATTTTTTGGTTCTCTAAAATGACAGTCTGAAAAAGAGCATGTTTTCTAAGGATTTTCTGACCTTGGGGTAGATACGATTATAGCAGTTACAAAATCAAATGTCGGTGTCTTAGATGTGCACAGTGACTGCTAACCACACCCTTTTAAGTCTAAACCACTTATCTCAGTGTGAAAGCATCATAGGAGGTATGAGGTGGCTTCTAGAGTTACCAGCTCTGCTCTTGTGTTCATGACAGTGATCAATTAATAAAGTTAAATGACAACAGCAGTAATATATCATATCAGTAAAAGCGTGCGCAGACCAGAACACCAAAGGATAAAGGAGATTTGTGTTTTTTAGTGTTTCATTTTTCTCAACTGATAATTTAGTTTATTTTTTCCATCATTAGTCTGAGTTTGTGTTGTTTCCTCATCTGTCTTTTTTCACTTAATTCTGCAAGGAGTTTGCGGTTTCTACTTTTCAGAGACCACAAACACAAGGAGCATTCTGAACAATGTTTGCTCTCTTTTTCCCACATCCACCTCTCTCTGCCTCTTTCAGCTGCATCTCTTACTCCATCTAATTCCACTAGAACTGAGGCTTTCTCAACATTCTCATTTTCCTGGAAATTAGTATTAAAATAACTAATTGAAGCTACTTGTATCTAAGAACCGCTATGTCCCAATACATTATGTCTTTTCTCTTTGCCACCAAGTCCGTGTGTTATAGTGAGAGGAAAAATAAATCAGTTGGTTTGAGGGAAGAAAGAAGACAGAAAATTGAGGTAGAAGGGATTAACAGCCAAGAATCTCAGTTATTAAAAACCAAAATAACTCTCCGTAATATTTTAACCAAAACTTTTTGTACTGACAGGTGTGTCATGAGTTAAAAACTCCAGTCTTTTCAGCAGTCAATTATGTTTGATAAAAGAAAGCTGTCTGGCATACTGGACTAAGCAATGGGAATCAAGAGTTCTGGACTCTGTCCCTGGCTTCTTTACAGAGGATGAACCATCTATTTAAGTCAAGATACATGGCAAGCTTTCTCCTAAGTAAGATGTGGAAATGATCATTTAGGGACACTCATTACTACAGCGCTGAAACACTGAAATCCAAATTTGTTCCCTTTCTGTCTTTGGAAGTTGTTTAGGTGCACTGAAATTGGGCAAGTTACTTCAGAGTTTCTACCTGTTTGCATTTACATTAAGATGTTGGCTATTTCTGGGCCAGCAAAGAAGCATGCAGAAAATGTCTTCCCTTCCTCTCTTGTTGTGTTGATGACTTATGATGCTGAGGAGCTTTACAGAATGCTGGGATATAAACTGGTGGGAATTACTGCTGGGGACATTTCAATAGCATGCTGGGGAAAAGGAGGAGCTTCCCTCTTCCAGGATATCTACTGTGGCCTTTATGCTCTTCATGTATGATTGGTTTGGTGGTTTGTATTGGTTTTTTTTTTAAACATTGTTTTATCTTAAATATACTGACCTTGAAGAATGGAGTAATTTATCTTTTCATTATCTCTATATCCTTTCCTTTTCTTTGTTTCAAGTTCAATGTCATTAGAAGTAAAATAAATGCAGTTGTATTATAATTATATATATACTTTGGGAGTATATACATCTGCTCTTCCACGTGCAACAGGTTGTGCAAGGTTTAATGTATTACTCTTCCCTTTTGACAGACATTAAAACATTTACTGAGGCATGTTACTTTCTGTGTTGATGTCATCACAGGTAGCCTGTATATCTAGCAATGCATTGTTTTGTCTACTATGTAACTCAGGAGTATGCAATTTGCAGCATCCTTAATTATCCTACAAGTCATTTTGTGATAATGAAACCAAATATGGTGTAGACTTGGCTGACATCTCTGTGATATTATTTGGCATATCAGATATTTCTGTTTCACATATAAACTGGTTACTGCTTTTTCCAAATATGCAGTCTATTAATTAAATCTATACTTGAAACATCTTTTTTTTTCCTCCCTCTAAAGCTGTTACAAGTATTCTCCTTTTCCTTGTTCTGTATGCAGATAGGTTGGGTATGGGCTCTCTAATTTGACAGAAAATAGGCTATCCTTGTGGTCTTTGTGAAGTCCTAAAACTACAGTTGAGTGTGCAGTGTCTTTCCCTATAACTAGGTCTTTTGTTCCACTAGAGAAAATTACTTAATTTGTTAGAGAGCTTTTTTTAAAAAAGGTTTAACTGTAACAGCCTTTACCTAATAGACCTAGGATTGCAGGGAGGTGATTAATGTGAATTAAAAGATCTCTGTGGCATAGGACTAAAGGACAGAATTACTTTTTTTGTTGTTGTTGGCAATCCCATTTGTGTAATTTCATTTCTCCCCCAAACAGATTTCCAGTATTTTGCATAAAGTCTAATTGGACCATATAGTTCATTTTGAAACTCTCTTTATTCAGGGATGTTCTGTTTATGCATTTTCATTGGGAATGTGTGCCTTTGTCCCTTGAAATCCATCTATTTATTGCAGTGACACCTACTGCTGAGAGAGCTGATCCGCAACAGGATCGGTTGCTGTTAAACTTGGCCAACAAGCAGTTTGTGACTCACCAAGCAGATGTTTCTGTGGCCCAGGTCAAAGGGAACTTATGGACTCAGGGTTTTGGTTTTTTTTTTCCCTTTACTCCTAGTATTAAGTGCCAGGAAAGCCAACACTAGGTACAGACAGTTGACCTGACCAGTAGCAGGAGGAACTGAATCAGGGCCCTGAGGACCTGCAAAGACCAAAGCATTAGTCTGTTGAGCCACTGTGCTGGCTACAGTCCAACAATTTCAGACAACTGACTATCTGATTGCATGCCTGGATTTTAGTAATGATTTTACATACTTATTTGATGATTTGTATCCAAGCTTATGCATCTGACAGGTGCCCTTGTGAACAAAATCTCACTGGGCTATCACATATGAATGTTTCACAATCAATCATATTTTGATCTTTGGGACACATGCATTTGACATTATATTTAGTTGTGAACAAAATCCAAGTCTGAGCCTTTACGAAATGAAAATAAAATCATCAACTCAGCATTAAAGTTTTAGATTTAAATTGTTTCAAACTATGATTTGAGTTCTGTGGACTTAACTCTTCTCTGTTGGTCTCTTTGTAATTGGTGTGGGAGGCCTGATCCTCCTGTCCTCACCCAGCTAAAAGGCACTGCCTTTTACTTGGAACTTGATTGTGTGAGGAATAATGCAGGATTAATAGGGTCAACATTATGTATATTTTAATATTATATAATGAGTTAGAGTATTACATACTTTCAGTGCAGTGTGGTGTACTCAGATGAGACTACAAGATTCAGAGCCTTTTTCATGCTGTAAAAATAATGAAAATGAAATAACAAATATGCTTTGCAAAGTCTTCCAGACATTTTATTATTTTATCTGTACTGCATAGTACTAAAGTGCATCATTAAAAGCTTAATTTTAAAGTTTCTTCACTGTGATGTAGATGCCAGTTAGATTAATTAAAGTGAATGATCAGATAGGAACTACAGGAGATTGATCAAATTGGAGAGCGTTTAATCGGTTGTATACATTCCAAATTACATGAAAACAACAATTTTAGTTTTTAAAGTGCTCTTTCTAAAGTAACGGAAGCTTTAGTTTATTGAAACGTTCCACAAATCAGTCTCCCATTTGAATTTTTTGCATCACTCTTATCTTTACTTTTGTTATCAGGAGAACACTAGGAAAAAAAAAAGTAAATTGAGAATCAATGCTTATAAGCTAAAAAATAATGATCCCAGATGCAACCAGTGCCTGGAAAAAAAAAGCAAGATTTTTTTTTTTTTTTAATCTACTGAACTTTCAGTACCAATTATTTATCTTTCCCTTCTTTGGATCTGACTTCTTAAGTATATGCAAGTGAAATAGAATAAATAAGAAGGAAAACAGATTTTGCAAAGTCACATGCAAAGCAGCAATAAATCAAACAGCTTGTCTGCATTCTTCTAATCTTTCTATTCTAATCTGCAAGTGAGATTTATAAATGACCTCTCCTCTCCTCTCTGCTCATCTTTCTAGACTGTGATCACAAGCAGTTCACAGTCCTCCACTCCATGGGTGCTACCAACCAAAGAGTGTTCTGGTATTTTATCTTCCGTTGATCAGTTATCAGTCCAAAAGTGTGTGCTAGCTAGAAAGTACGCTGCAGATGTAACAGGTATGTTAGAACACAAGTGTCTTCTCAGTCCTGAGCGAAAGCAGTACAACCTCAGCAAACAATTTGCTGTCTGCTAATGACTTTTGAAACTTCAAAATCCCTCTGCTAACCCTTCTTTAAGACATAAACACTGTTGTGGAATGAGTCGGCTCTGTTGTTACTAAAGGAGTACTTTGTTTTGGAATCAATAAGCAGCTTGTTTAAATATCAGCACTACAAAGCAGCTATAGTTTTGTCAAATGCCTTCCGTGCTCCCCCTGTGAGGTCTTGCAGCGGCTGGGTGCTGGAAGATGGGTGTTGATGTGAGCCTGGGTGCCTGGGCAGGGCTGCAGGAGCTGCTCAGCACAGGGTTACTCAGTGCTTTCTCCATCCTGTGTTCAAGTGCTACTTCACCTCGGATTTTAATTATTAGACGTGACGTATGCTTTGCAATGACTACAAAACTTAAATGTGGTAACGGGACTAATAGTAATAACAAATTAGCAAGTTGGCCTTAATAATATTTAAGTAAAAACAAAGAGATAGGACACATTACCTGTAGGCCATTTTTTTTTAAAGACATTCTGTTACACTCCAGAAACCATATATTTCCCTAATATAATTATATTATACCCCAAGGAGCAAGACACCTACTTAACCAACAGGAAAAAAAAAATCCAATGAACTTGATGCAGTTACTCTGTTTTACATAAGTAAAACAAGGATAGAAACTGGCCTAATGTTTATTTTGTTTTATCAGATTGGATAATACTGTCCTGGTGGCATTAAATACAGCTGATCTCTCTCCTCCCCTTCCATGCACACATGCTTTTGTTAAAATTTAACTATTTACATCTATGTCTCTTAGTATTGCCTATAAATCAGTCAAAGAAGAGTAGGTCATCTATCCTGCCCTACTGTTTATATATTAATCATTTGGCAAATAAACCTCTCAGTATCCTACCCACCTCAGTAATATTTGTGATGTAATTTGTTTGGATGCCCAAATGTCACCAGCGTTGATTGTAAGAGATGAAAAAAATGTACTTGCTCAGCACACCAAGCTCTGGGCTAAAATGTAAGCATGAAATCTCTGGTTTATTTTTGTAATAATGTTTACAGCTGTTTAATGACCCTGAAAGGGTTCAGTAGTCTGGTGTTCTGTATTTCTTAACAGGAGTGTATTATGCTTATAACAGCCTTAGTTAAACTGTTTCAGCTACAACAATAAGAACAATATTTAATACAAATTCAATATATATTCTGAAGTTTCTCAGCAATACCTGTTCATGAGTTGCTCAGAACTGAAACAGTCTGTATTGGAGTGCTAGGAATTTGTCAGTGGACCACAAGATAATGTAGGTATATGTGAATTTTTCTAACTGGAAAGATAAATACCAGGCCTGCATTCTGAAAGCATAAGTAACAGTGTGTGTAACTCTAACTGCTCAGAGGATCAGGGCCAGAGCGAGCTTGTCATTTAAACACGTGAGCTTGTAAAGCATTACTTTGCTTACTGAACTGTAAATCTTTTAACTAACCTAATCTAAGCTATAATAACAGCACAACAGTGTTTTTTAAAATGACTGTTTTCTCTACAGCAATGCAGTGGGAAATGCTTTAGTCTGTGTGTCCAATAGGAATGAACAGGTGTAAAGATGAGCTGAATTGAGTCCATCTGTTTACAAAGGTAACAGGTGTGTGTATGCACATATGTGTATCTCTACAGATACACATGTTTACATATGTGTAGGTATATATTTGTATTAAAACTTTCTTATTCTATTTGCCATCTTTTTTTTTTTCCCCTCTCTTTCCAGCAAAAGGAAGCCAAGCTTCTCATATTACATTAATGTAGTTGTGATGACAGGCATTTCTGGTGTCATAATTGGTTTTAAATTCCAGTAATCCATTTCAAATAGTTAAATAAAATCTGTGTGTTCAATTGGAATGGCTAAATTCAGAACTTTCGTTACTGATATCACAGGAAATAGTCTTGAGGGCAAAAATGTGAGTGAAATCAAAATAACTATTAGTATCATCAAAGGGACATGAATGTCTCACTGTACCTTCATGTGGGAGATGAGAGAGTATTTGTATAATATATGTATCCAGTTGTGAATTTCATAAGCTGAGTACCCTCCTGGTAGAAATAGGAAACTGCACACCCGGCTCAGTAAAGGGCTGTCCTCTGATGGTTGGGTTGCTTCTTACTGAGGAACCACTTCTGCCCTGCCCTGCCCTGCCCTGTGCAGTACAACCCAGGTTTGTAGCCTGTGCAGATGGAGCAGGGTGAGCACTGGGCTTCCTGCCTGGAGCGACTCCCTTGGGCAGCAGCTGAGGGCTTGTTTAGGTTAGGAAGGGCAGCCCGTGAACAACTCCTGATATCAGCGTGTTTTCTACAGTGCCACATCTTGGGGGATGCTGTCTTTAAAGAACATTTGAGATAACTAAAGGTCACAATTTTTCTACATGAATTTCAGCAAACATATTTTGAATTTCTTAACCTCAAATTTGATTTGCAGTTGATTTTGTAAACAGATGTTAACTAAAGAGAACATTGTGCTTCTGTTCCCAGTGAGAGCAATGGCAAAACGTTCTGTCTTGTCCTTATAAGAGAGGTCAGAATCATCAAAATAACATAATAGGCTATTTTAAAATTGAAAGATAGACATTTTCCCTCTTGTGAAGCATCACAACAGCACTTACGAATGGACATTTACAATTTGGTTTTTTTTAATTTTTGAATAAACCTGGTGGTTTGGTTTAGGGAGGTAAGAAGGGCAGGTCAGAAGGAAGAAAGCTGTTGTGAACGCTATTTTGTCAAAACACTTGAAATTACAAACTGGTTATTTGTTAAAAGGTAAATTTCAAGAAAGTCCAGTCAGGTGGGTTTTGTTTTTTAAATTTTTTTTTCAGCATTTGGTTATTAGGGCAGAATGGATACAGTAAGATTGCACTTCAGGCCAGTCTGAGGAGGAAATCTATGGGGAGGCAGAGGGAGAGCACAGAGGTGGACATGTCTGTGATGCAAAAGCGCCTTTGCATCTCGTGTGTGTTGTAGAGAGCAGCCAGACCCTGAGAGAGTCCTAGCCCTGGGAAGAGGCTGTGCAGTGACCACCATGACACCAAGGTGGGGCCTGCAGCAAGAGGCTCACTGGGTTGCTTCTTACCCCACCTGGTGTAACCATGTCTGGTCATAGATCTAGACAGGGATGATGGACAAAAAGGAAGAGAATGAAATTGCTAATTTTTTAAGAGATATTAGGCAAATTAGATTGGGTTATCTAATTCATAGTGGAATGATGGATGAGAATGAGCTTGATTTCTGTCTTGCATGTGGTTACAAGATGAGATTTTGGTAGGTTTTGCTGTGAATATGCTGAGGAATATAGAGCGTCTGATTTACTTGAGAGCTGAAGAGTAGCAAGGTTCCTGTGTTTCTAAACAGAGTAACTGGAAATAGCAGGAGGAGAAATTTCTCATGGCAATACTTTGCAACAAAACCAGGTTGAAGTGAGGAAAAGAGAGACAGTTTAAAGGCAGGAATAGGACTACAAGAAGATGGGGCAGGTGAGGATGGGAATACAATTTAACTGAAGAACTGTAGCATCTTGAGATTGCAGTAGCTGGATCCTAGAAACTGAACAGCTGATCAGAGAATGGGGTATTCAGAGGTGGTTAGCAGAAACTTTGCTGATCTTTCTGCATACTTAATCAAAAATGTATAAAATTTCCAGTGCCAAAAGATCAGTGTGTATGGCTTAGACTCCTCAGACTTTACCCCAAATTATTAGGTTTAGTCTTGCTCTTGGTCGGTTTGGTTTTTTGTTTTGTTTTGTTGTTGTGGTTTGTTGTTTTGTTGGGTTTTTTTTTTTTCAATTTTTCCTATCTGTATTCTGTATTCTATGTGTCTGTATGGAAAATGGAAAAAAAGTAGAAAAAAATTACCGTGTTCCAACTACAACTGCTATTGTTATGTTAGTAAAGTTCTATTTGAAAAAGAGCCACAGAATAACTTAAAATCTCAACCCCTCCTCCCCCCTTTTTCCCCAATCCAAATAACCACACATTTGAACTGATGCTTAGGGTTAAACATCAGAATTAATAAACTCCGCTGGGATCTGTCAGCATTTCCAAACTTCGATAGAGCATAAAATGCTAAAATTAACTACCCAAACCTTACTGAGCATGTAAAGGCACCAGTTCCTGCAGAGGTCAACTGAAAAAATGAAATTTAGACTCCATTTTTCAAGCTGTTATGAAATAATGATAATTCACAAAGACTTTTCTAAACTCTCTTCAATATAACTATGTCTGTACCTGCAATGCATTTCTTGAGATTTTATGTTCTTATTTGCCAGCATGTCTTGTTTAAGCATGGTGAGGAAAAATAACACGTGTGGTTTCTTGTGTTGTTTCTTGGGGCATTGTTTGGGTTGGTTTGTAGGTAGGTTTTGAAAATCTCAGTCAACTTCAGGCAGTGGTGTACTTAAGCACTACAGCTCTCATATGCTTTGCTGTTATCCTTTTGAACATGAACTTTTGTTTGTTTCAAAAGTTAAACCAACTTTCAAAAACTTAAAAAAAAATGTGTTTCTATGTACCCACTTTTTGACTAATTGTGTCCTGCTACCTAGAAAACTTGTATGGGTACTAGGTATTTTGTTTACTACATAGCCTTGGGTGAACACCTGGCTTGACTCTTTCCCCTACCTTTGGAAATCAGACACTGCAAGCTGAACTTAAGTGCAGTCCTATAGCTTATAGGTATAAGCCTTTTCCTTCTATATACTTGATCTCATTAATATTTTTATGAATAATAACATTGGTAGCATGTAAGTAATAGATCCCCAACCTGAAACGTTAATTTGAGCAGTGTTTGAAAAAGATCTGCTTTACATCTGAGCAAAATTTTGTAACTCACATTGATATTTAATATACAAGTGTACACTCCTTCTTTTACTTCTTCCAAGATATGAATTGTATCACATCCTCAATTATCCTGTTGAGGGCCAAACAGGTCTCCTCTTGGAGACCACCCATGCCTTCTTTTTAGGCCCTGATCCTACAAATACTTAGTATGTGTGGAACTTTGCTTTCAGGAGTCACCCTTTGAAGTCTGCTGGACTACTCCCATGAGCAAATTAAATGCATTTTAAATATGTGCTGGATTTGGGCCTCAAATTGTCTAGCAAGTGGCCACTATGAAGCAGTGTGAGGAATGACATTCCACCTGGAGTGTTCTACGTAGCCTTTGTAGCAAGTGAATGCCTTTGGCTAAAGCCAAATGGGAAGTTGACCAAATTAGTTATACAATAACTTATAGAATTTAGTAATTTTATTAGTGACTAAAGTGTCACATCACTCTGTTGAACAACACAGATCCTAATTATCTTCCAATGTAACCCTATAGCATCATAGAGTTTGAGAGTTATTAATGTAAAACTTTATATTTTAAATAGAATTTTATAGAGACATTATTTTTGTAGAGAGTAGAGAAGTAGTGAGGATAGATTATTATGGACAATTATGCAGACCAGAACAGAGCACTTGAGTTTAACAAACAGCTTTGAATTGTAATTTTCTACAATATACATAGTATAAGTACAGTTTGTAGTTATTACAGTGTATTAGGAAAGTTATTAAAATTCTTAAACTTGTTGAGGCTTTCCACAACACCTTCCCCAGATTTTAATTGGTTTTATCTAGTTCCATAAGAGAGCTCTTTAAACAAATCAAAGTACCTTAAATCACATGTCTTACCCATCGAAGGACAGAGATACTCCTTCTATAATCTGGCAAGTTTTCCTAAGAACTGAAATCTGAAGGTTCTCAATGATGAATTAAAAGACTTGGCAGAAGATAATATATGTACCTCTTGATGGGCTCTGTTTCAAAATGACAAAATAACAGTGTTTTGTAACAGAAGGGTTAAATCTTAATCTCAGAGGTTTACAAAGCTGCTAGTCGCAGTCTCCTTAAAATTTAATATACCTCGTTAATGCTTAACTTGCAAACACTGAAGGATTTTTATGATTATAATCATGTGTTACAGCACCTAGTACTGTTTCTAAGCAGCATACTAATCAGCTTAATGAGATATTACTGCACTTTTTGTTGACTAAAGCAAAATCCCTTTTATTGTTCTAAAGCTTGTCCTTTACTTTATTTTTTCCCCAAACATTATCTTGTTTTATTGTACACCAGTAAATATCACACCATCGTTTTTTTGTCAAATCATAAAACTATCTTTCTCATTGTAGAATGTGTAATATATTGAATATGGTTAATGGAACTGAAAGTTACAAATGGATTTTTTTTTTCCTGGCTTTTCTAATGGAAATGGGAGAGATGCATAACATTTCTTTTTCTGTAGATTTAGAATGTAAACAGGTGCAATTTCATGAGAAGAAAGACAAGGGAAGTGGTAAAAGCCTTTGCCCCTTCCCTAATAATTAGATTTTGAATTTGTAGCATATTTTAAGATAGTAATTAATGGTTATTGGTAAGCATGCAGAATGATGAAAGCACATGTATGATCAAAATTGTGTAGCACAGTTGACATTTAATACACTTTTTATTGTTTTTACACTAATTCCTTTGCATTACTATGAGTAGGTGAAACATAAAATGCAAATTGTATGTCAGTGATTCGATGCTTGTAACTCTTTCACAGTCTGAATCTAAAATATCTTTTGATTTTCAGAGATGGAAGAAGCTAGTCTGTGCCTTGGTGTTTCTTCAGCTGTGTCAGAAGCTGACTCCCACCTCAACAGCACCATACTCAATGGGCAGTATTCAATGAGCCAGAAGCTGCACCAGATCACTTCCCAGCTCAGCCATGCCTTCCCAGAGCTCCAGAACAGGCAGAATCCAGAGGAGAAGGCATCAGTGCCGCTAGAAGACAAAAGCCACCTATCCATAGCAAACCAGCCCATCAGCAGTCAGATGGCACTGTTGGCAAACCAGCTCAATAGAGAGGTTGATACCAGTTTGAATGGGCGTGTGGATCTGCAGCAGTTCTTAAATGGACAAAACTTAGGGATTATGTCTCAGATGAGTGACATAGAGGATGATGCCAGGAAAAACAGAAAGTACCCATGTCCCCTCTGTGGGAAACGCTTCCGATTTAACAGCATCCTATCGCTACACATGCGAACACATACTGGAGAGAAACCGTTCAAATGTCCATACTGTGACCACAGAGCAGCTCAAAAAGGCAACCTGAAGATACACCTGCGTACTCATAAGCTTGGAAACCTTGGCAAGGGTCGTGGAAGAGTCCGAGAAGAAAACAGGCTTTTACATGAGCTGGAGGAGAGAGCAATTCTTCGGGACAAACAGATGAAGAGCAGCCTATTGCAGCCACGACCTGATGTGAAAGCACAGCAGCACACCCAGCCAATGCCTCTTGCAAATTGTAACTTGTCTCTTCCAGCTAATCATAGCACATCTGATATTTCAAACCCTGTTCCCTCTCCAAAGCCAGTCAGTGTCCAGGAAGAAGTTGTTGCTCAGACAGCTGGGTTCAGATGCACATTTTGCAAAGGCAAGTTTAAGAAGCGAGAAGAGCTGGACAGGCACATAAGGATCCTGCACAAGCCTTACAAGTGCACCCTGTGTGACTTTGCTGCCTCACAGGAGGAGGAACTGATCAGCCACGTGGAGAAGGCTCACATAACTGCAGAGTCAGCACAGGGCCAGGGCTCCAATGGGAATGGGGAGCAATCCACCAACGAGTTTCGTTGTGAGGTGTGTGGCCAAGTATTTAGCCAAGCCTGGTTCCTAAAAGGCCACATGAGAAAGCACAAGGATTCCTTTGAACACTGCTGTCAGATCTGTGGGCGGCGATTCAAGGAGCCTTGGTTTCTTAAAAATCACATGAAAGTTCACCTGAACAAGTTATCTGTAAAGAACAAATCTCCTAATGATCCTGAAGTACCTGTCTCCATCAGCAGCATGTCCCAGGAAGCTCATGCAAACTTATACTCAAGATATCTGTCATGTTTGCAAAGTGGGTTTCTTCCTCCTGACAAAGCAAGTTTAAGTGAACAAAATCAAATCTATAATAAAGGAGATATGCCCATGAAAGAGAAAGAGGTCTTGGGGAAGCTTCTTTCACCGATTTCTGGCATTGGCCACAGTATTGCTGAAGGGGACAAACATTCTTTATTGGGCTGTCTCAATCTGGTGCCTCCTCTGAAATCCAGCTGTATAGAAAGGTTACAAGCTGCTGCCAAAGCAGCAGAGATGGATCCAGTAAACAGCTATCAGGCCTGGCAGCTCATGGCAAGGGGAATGGCCATGGAACATGGCTTTTTGTCTAAAGAGCAGCAGATACAGCGCAGCCATGAAGACACTTTGGCAAATGCTGGAGTTATGTTTGATAAGGAGAAGCGAGAGTATGTGTTAGTAGGAGCAGATGGCTCTAAGCAGAAAATGCCTGCTGATTTGGTTCACAGCACTAAAATGGGCAATCAGAGAGACTTGCCAAACAAACTAGACCCTTTAGAAGGCAGTAGAGATTTTTTGTCACATGGTATGAACCAGGGACTTGATTACAACTTACAAAGTCATGGAAACGTGAAAGAAAAGCCAACTGAATGCCCAGACTGCGGAAGGGTTTTTAGAACATACCACCAAGTGGTTGTTCACTCTAGGGTCCACAAAAGAGACAGAAAAGGAGAAGATGAAATAATTCAAGGTAGTCTTGATGAGCGACGTGGGTCTGGAAGTGATCAAGAGTCTCAGTCTGTCAGCAGGTCGACAACACCAGGGTCCTCTAACATTACTGAAGAAAGCGGAGTAGGTGGGGGTCTCTCACAGACCGGGAGTGCCCAGGAGGACAGCCCACATCCTTCCTCACCCTCCTCTTCAGGTATGATTACTTCTCCTTCCCTCTCTGCACTGAAACCTTCGTAGCTATATCTGGAAATACAGCAGCAAAGTGGTTTATTCGTTCTCTTGTTAGGTTGTTGCCTAGCAGTCCACAGGGATGTGGTGTTACATGCCAGAACATCTGTGTTGGGTTCCCGCAATGCCTTCGAGGTTAATTCTCTGCTCACCCTTTTCTCCCCTCCAAGGGCAGGTTTCCTAGCCTTTCTGTTGTCACCTCCACCACCCCACTGGCAGCAGCATGCAGGGTCCATACAGTCACCAACAGCAATGTCGCTTGCAGAGTCTCTCCCTGCAGGTTTTGGAAGGTGTTGTTTTTTTTTCCTTCTCTCCTATTGATGGTGTTTCTCTTGCAGATCTTTCCATGTCCTCCATGTAAAAGGATGAGGAAAGATGCCACCTTTGAGCTATAGTTCAAAGAAATAGGATTAATAAACGGCGTGTTGGCTTACCTCTCTGATTGCCCTTATTCCCACAACCATATCAATTACTTCGCTGAGCTATGAACTTGTACTTGGCCACTGAACTGATTAAAAAGAGATTCAAAAATACAAATTACTAAGTTTTTGACAGTCTTTTAACTTATGTGCAGATTTTAACATGTATGATGCCTTCTGCTTAATTCACATATATTAGAAAGTACAAGAAAAAGAGAAATTGGACTCAAACATTTTAATTGCATTGTATGTCTTGTTAATTTGCTGTGTATAAAATAGCAAAGCAGATAATATTTCATTGGAGATGTCTATAAGATATTGAGCTTCCTGGTACAATTTTTAAAGTTACTAGCCTATGACTGCCGAAATAAAATCTCCAAGTAATAACAGGTAAGATTTCTGGCCTCATGTATATTTCCAAAGTCACTTACTAATGGATAGTAAATTGAAAGTTATATCTCCAGCCCTTTATAAAGAAAGCACCTCACTAATACTGTAATCATTCTGCAAGCCTAACAACAGAGGAAATCATGCCATAACAAATACTCTGTTACTAATGGCAACATTGATTTCTGCAATCAGCCATTAAGTCTAGAAAATGAAAGACAGTTTGAGGTACCTTAAGGCATTACATTGCCCACTGTTAAAGAGCTGGTTGCAGACTGTTGAGGGTAATTCTTTTTAGTCGTGTGCTCCCCCCTCCCCCCAACTCGATAAATATTTTAGTATTGGAGGAATTTCACTGTTACAGTTATTAAGTATATGCCAGTTTATTTTTGTTGTTCTTGTCATGCTCCAGTATACTCTACTTCTGAGGCCAAATTAATATAAAAACAAAGTGTTAGTTTGCTGGCTTATTACAAGCCAGTAAAGAAATTGTTAAGACACATAAATCTGCACTCCACATTCCACAGATTCCTATAGTACTTAATGCTGTTGTTTAAATACCCATGAAACACACTGTCTACTCTTAGAGTCATAGCCTCCTTTAGAATTTATTACTGGTGAGACACATTAGAAAATTCTTGTGTAGGAACAAGGGTTACAGGCGAGAGCTAATTTCATACTATATATAGTTGTTCAGATTGTTTTAAGAGGATTGAAAATATGTCAGGATGAAGAAGATTATTTTTCTAACTTTCACTTTTAAAAATCCTACACATTGACAAGAGGGAGGGCACTGCTCCTCTTTAATATAGAAAGGATCACTTTTGTTTTGCAATTCCATAGAGGGATCAGAAATAAAAGATCCTGCAAGTGTTTAAATTCTATCTGAAGTCTTCCAGGCTGTGTGGAAAAGTTTTTTGGGGAAAAAAAAAGCCTCAGAGTCTTCTGAGTTAGGTTGAACTGATAAAGCAGTGCATGTGAAAGTGGATGTGTTTTGAGTGCCCTGAAAACTTTAATTCTAAGTGTTCTGGTTCGTTAACTGTATTGTTGTGGGAAGTTTTTCCTATCTTCAGAGGCAAAAGATAATACTGCAGTGCTGTTCTCTCCCTGGCCAATAATTTAAAATTATTTTTAACTTACACTACAATTTATTTAAAACATTCATATTCACACCTGAGGCATTAGTATTGAAGCGTATAAAAATGAAAGCAAAATATGTGCAGTAACAGTTGCTATAAGCATGTTTGTACTGAAGAAAATCAGACCTTCTATATTAATATGTGATTGTCATCTTTAGTCTGTTACTAGTAAGTCTAGGAAGGCTCTCAGTGTCATACAACCTGTCATGGAAAGTGTGCAAGTTTTTATAACTTCTTAATCAGATG